>VWPU01010997.1:0-20009 GCA_013398955.1 Callaeas wilsoni
TATTTGTATTTTTTTATTTTTTACCGTTTAATTTTTTACCATTTAATTTTTTTTTTAAAATCATTTTACCGTTTTTAATTTTAGTTTTTACCTTTTTTTTTTTTTTTTTCTTTTTGGAAAAGCCAGATTCCAATTGGCCATTCCCATAAGAAGCATCGAATGTGGAGGAGGGAAATTCCCAAGCCCTAGGCTTGGACATGGAACTCAGCCATGGGAAAAGACAAATCCATCGCCGATTTTTCCGGCGGAAGAGGATGCGGAAGGAGGCGCCACTTCCGGCGGAGAATTGGGAAACCTGGATCCAGCTCCCTGCCCAGATGGAGAAGGTTCAAACCCAGGAAGGTCTTGGGAAGAGTCTGGGATGGGAATTTGTTAAAGCCTAAACCTGGAAAAAAGCAGGCAGGATTAAATCCGATTAAACAGCAGCAAATCCCGATAAAATCCTAACAACGGCAACACCGGGAACAGCTTTGGAAGAGCAGCCTTTCAGTGCAGTGATTCCAGAGGTTTTTGAATCCGAGTGGATCCACAGGATTTTCCCAGCGCTGTGGAGAGGGGTGGTGATAAAGAAAATATAAAAAAATACATTTTTATATCACTAATTGGCCCTAAGGCTCTTCGCCTGATGAAATAAACGAAACGAATCCCGATAAAGCAGCAGGAAAACCGAGGATTTGTTTGATTTTTCCGGTGGGGTTAAACACACACAAATCCCTCAACATCCCGAGGAGAGGAATTTTGAGTCCAAACAGGCGCTGGAGAAGGCTTTCCATGACAGCTTCCAAGATTTATTCCAGTGGAGAATGACAGGGAAAAGGAAAAAAAGCCGTTCCTGGAACGAATCCCGTATAAAATAACCCGGAGAAGTTGGAGTAGACATTGATCGGGTCATACCTGATGAGAGACATCCAGGAATTCAATTCCTTGAATTCCAGAGACCGGGGTGGGAAAGTGGCTGTGGATCATCCTGTCTGATTTACTCACCCGAATTTTGTGATTTCACCCAATTATTTCCGTATCGGACCCCAAAACTTGGCTTTTTCTCATCCCCACCTTCCAGAAAACCCGATTTGAAAATGCCTGGGAATATTTTTCCCCCCCTTTCTTTAAAATTGTGGCATTCCCATAGGGGAAGTTCCGATCTGTTGGACCTGTGCCGGCTTTTTCATGGATATTCCTGGATTAACATCAGATTAATTAGTGCGGAATTACTCCAGTTATTCCACTTCTCCTTTGGGATCCAAGAGGGAGCTCCAGAAATCCAGGTTTAATATAAAAACCTAAATCCGGCCTTTCTGGGACCAGTTTAATATTTCCCGTGTCCCAAATCGTAGGGTCCAAATTCCCGTGTCCCAAATCCTGTGCAAGAATAGGGAAAATTTGTATAAACAGGATATTTTCCATGTTTTCCTTTGCTGTGGTTGCACTGCTCATCCCCATGGAGAAGTAGCAACCGGAGTGGATTTCCAGGATAAATCCCAGGTTAAAAAAGAAGGCAGAAGAGCAGGGATCTATTTAGGAAACCTGAAATCCGTTGCGAATATCTGGGAATGCCTTCCTTAGGAAACATCCAAAGTCCTGTCAGCTCTCCTGGGAATTGTCTGGGACTCCTGACCGCCATCAGGAATCCTCAGGGATGATTTTAAACCCCCTTTTCCATTCCAGGCGGGTCGGAAAACCGTTCCCCACGGTCCGACTCCCGTTTCCTGCCAAGTGCAGAACGTTCCGTCGTTCCTGAAAGTCGGATCGTCCACGTCTGGAAACGGGCAATTTATTTTTATGGCAATGTCTGCCTTTCCTAAAAATATTCCGAGCGAATTCCGCGGGCTGCGACAGCTGTGGAATGCAGCTTCTCTCCTCAGATTCCTCCCTCGGATGCTTTCAAAATTATTGCCCCCGGTGCCTCCTCCCCCTTTCCCTCCCTGGATTTTAACCTGGATTGGGCAGGGAAAAAGGGATGAGTTGGGACAAGGGCGACAAAAGAAAGGGAATGGATTCAGGCAGAAAGGTGGGAGGTTTAGATGGGATACTGGGATGGAATTCCTGACTGGGAGGGTGGGAAGGGACTGGGATGGAATTCCCAGAGGAGCTGTGGCTGTCCCTGGATCCCTGGAAGTGTCCAAGGCCAGGTTGGACTTTGGGGCTTGGAGCAGCCCGGGATAGTGGAATGTGTCCCTGCCCATGGAAAGGGGATTTGGAATTAAATGACCTCTACATTCCCTTCCAACCCAAGCCATTCCATGATTCCGTAACTGAAATTTCCCTGAGCTCTTCCATCTGGACTCCTGGCAGTTGCCAGAGGGATGAGATTTCCTATAGATCCTCCGGTGCATCCGCAAATCCCATGGAGATGCCCCGGGAAATGAAGGAATTTCAGGTTGCTCTGGACACCGAAAGAAAAAGCTCTGGAAAACGGGAGCATTTTCCTGCTTCTCCCTGTGCTGGTCTGGGACAAAACCCTCCCGGCTTTGACTTCTCTTGGGAGGCGATTTTATCCAAAGGAAATACGGAATTTTTGGGATTAACATAGGAAGAAGGCAAAAAGGTTCCAAGGAGCAGTTGCCGACTGACAGGGAGGAAGCGAGAAGGTGTTAATTGGGTCTTGAGGACTTCTAATTACCAGAGAGCAAATGATAACCGTTAATCATCCGGAAAATTGGGATAATTGGGATAATTGGCCCCCTAAACCAAAGGAATCGTTGTGATTTGCATTAGCAAACGTCCTGGGCTCGGTCTAAAGGTTATTTAGGTGCCTCCTTAATCTCATGGAATTCAAACCAGGAAAAGACACCGGGACATTCCAGTGTGCCAGCAAGCGGAATTCAGGGGAAATCCTGATCAAAGGTAAAATGACCAAAGGATAGAAGTTCTGTTTGTAAAATTCAACGGTTTTGCCTCCTGTTGCCGTGGGATTTTTATAGATTTGGATGGATTGTTTCACCTTTTGGAGGATGGTCTCCCCCCATCCATAAAAAGGAAGAAACATCTCCCATCCTTCCATATTCCTGCCAGGAACAGGCTGATTAGACAGTGAATTTTATATTCTCATTGCTGGATTTCACCACCTGAATTTTCCTGGCTTTTGGAGGGAGTGAAGCCTGTAAAATTCCCTGGGAATTCCGACAGCAGCCGCAGTCCCTCTCGGGTTGCCTCGTTAAAGGGAAAGGGGCTGGAGGGGGTTTTCCTCTGGAGCCAGAACTTCTCCCACACTCGGTTCTGGTTTGGCCGGATGGGACACAGGTGGCCCATGAAAACCCGAGCTGGGCTGCGGGACACGGGACAAGGTCTGGCTGAGGGGAGAACAAAGGATCGTGGAACGATTCCGGCCGGGAAAGCTCTTTAAGATGGCCGAGCCCAACCATTCCCCGGAACGGCCACATCCGCCATTTGAATCCCTCAGGGATGGGGACTCCTCCTCTCCCTGGGCTGGAAAGCCGGAAGGTGACGCAGAAAATCCAGAGCGCTCCGGGTTTGGAGATGGGATTAATTCGTTAATTCATTAATTCATTAATTCGTTAATTCACCTCTGTGCAGAGCAAACCCGTTGAAAGGCTCAGACGAGTTTCCAGAGCTCCGCCTCACCTTCCCCCGTGGTTTTTCGGGATCTTTCACTTCGCAGAACGAAGCGATCGAGCTCTTCCTGATCTTTAATTACGGTCAGAAGTAGAGCTCAGAGGAAAAGAGTGGCTGGAGCCCTTTTTATTAATAATTTATACACAGTAATAATTGATATTCTATTAATTAATTGTATTAGTAATTCAATTAAGAAAACAAACATCACTGCTTGTTTTTGTAATTATTTATGAGGAGGAGAAATTTGAATATCACAGAATCCTAAATCCCGGGATGGTTTGGGTTGGAAGGGATTTAGGGATCATTGAGTTCCAAATTCCCCGCCATGGGACACCTCCCACTATCCCAGGGTGCTCCAGGCCCCACCCAAGCTGGCCTTGGACATTCCAGGGATGAGGCAGCCACAGCTTCCCTGGGATATTCCATTCCCATCCCCCCTCACCCTCACAAAAAAGTCAGGAATTGCTTCCTAGCAGGCCGGAAAACCGGAAATCCAAATGTTGACTGAATTCGTGGAGCTTTGTTGTAAGAAGTGATAACTGGCCATTAATTATCTCCTGAATTTCCTTAGGACCCTCCCGATTTTATTTAATTTAAGAATAAAAATCGGCTCCTGGCCCGCTGCTGCGTCTGGAGGATTCGGGCAGGTTGATTTTTGGCTAAAAATTCCAGCACAAAAAAAAATTCCTGTAAAAACCGTGGATATCTGCAGCCCAATCCTCGAAGTTCGATCCTTCATTTACCTCAGTGCAGAAAACAGAAACAGAAATTTTGGGATCCCTTTAGTCTGATGCCATCCATCCCTCAGTTCCTCAAATCCCAAGCCTGGCTGGGATAAAATTCCCTGGATCCCAAGGGAGCTCCGGATGATTCTCTGGGATGCTCCTGTCTGCGTTGCAGCTTAAATGACACCAATGCTGCTCACGGCTCCTTTCCAGACTAAATTCCCTTCCTGGAAAAGGAATCCTTGCAGTGAAAGCTTCAAAATCCTTGAATTTCCAGGAGATTTCCAACCTTTCTCCTGTCTGCGTTGCAGCTTAAAGGACACCAATGCTGCTCACGGCTCCTTTCCAGACTAAATTCCCTGCCTGGAAAAGGAATCCGTGCAGTGAAAGCTTCAAACTCCTTGAAGTTCCAGAAGATTCCCAGCCTTGCTCCTGTCTGCGTTGCAGCTCAAATGACACCAGTGCTGCTCACGGCTCCTCTCCAGACTAAATTCCCTTCCTGGAAGAGGAATCCTTGCTGTGAAAGCTTCAAAATCCTTGAATTTCCAGGAGATTTCCAACCTCGGAGCATGGATTGACAGCTTGAGTGGAATCACGTTCCTCCCGAAGGCGTCACAATCCCCCGCGGCAGCGCGGCATTAATTATTCCCGACGTTAACCATCACCTGCTCAGGTTGGACTTCCAGAGGCTCCGCAAGGCAGCGAATTTGTCATTCCAGCACGGAGCAATCCCGAATCCTTCCGGGAGCCGTAAAGCTCCGCGTGTGGCTTTCCTGCCCCCGAGTTATTTTAATGGGGATTCCCCTCAGGGCTGTCCGGACGGCAAATCCCATCAGCCGCGGAAATTCAACTCCTGACCCGAGGCTCCCAATCCATTACGAGCCTTATGAAACGCACCTGGAGGCTTTGGATGAAGTGGGAATGGCGAGGGAGGGGGTGGTGGAATGCACAGGTAGAAAAATCCCTTTTTTTATTTTCTCCTGATGAGTCCCAGGGCGGGGTTAAACCTCTCTCGTTCCGCGGGCTGCCGGGGCTTTGTGCCCTATAAATTTTCCAGACAAACCACTCGCTTTTCCCTTTTTAAAATTTTTTTAAAATTTTTTCTAATGGTGATTCCTTCGGTTCTCTCGGAGTTGCCGGAGGGCAGATGTGCGGTTGGTCCACAAATAAAAATTCGGCGGGGTTTTGGAAAAGATGGGCTTCCACACGAAGCCTAAAAATCTGGGAATGCGCCAATAAATCCTAATTGATGTGGAGAGGAGGTGATGTCCGAGCCAGAATCCCAGGATGGATTGGGCTGGAAGGGACTTTATGGATCATCGAATTCCACGCCTGCCGTGGGCAGGGACACCTCCCAATATCCCAGGGTGCTCCAAGCCCCGTCCAACCCGGCCTTGGACACTTCCAGGGATGGAGCAGCCACAGCTTCCCTGGGAATTCCATCCCAGCCACTCCCCACTCTCCCAGCCAGGAATTCCTTCCCAATATCCCATCTTTTCCTAACCTTTGGCGTTTTCAAGCCATTCCCTATCAGGACAAATTATTCTGCTCTTGTTTATCCCCCCACAGCCTCAAAGACGTGAGGATCATTCCAGCCGCTCTGGATTTGCCATGGGATGAAAATGCGGGAAGTGGCTGGATCCAGTGAACATTTTCCAGTCAGATTTCCATAAAATCCACACGCAGAGGAAATAATCCTAATATTGGAATAGGGCTGGTTGGGAAACTTCCTTTTGTCTGGGGACAACTTCAGGTTTCATAAATTTTCCTGTCCAAAAAATGACCATTTTTTACAGCCCAGGAATCTGTGGAAAATTCAGGATGGGGGCGTGATTTTTGGGGCTTTTAGGTCTCTAAGAATACAATAAAAATCCAGGAATGGGAATGTTAAAGGAAGAGGCGTTGAAGACCAAAATCAAACTCTTTTAATGAAAAGCTTTAATTAAAGCTGCTTTGCCTTTTCTGCGGGGCAGGAGCCTCACAAAGCTCATCCTGAGTCGGGATTTAGCCTGGGATTAGGCAAAACCTGGGAGCTGCTGGGATGAGGGAAGCTGGAATCGGCCTCTCGCTGTCGGATTTCCCTCATTTGTGCTATCCCAAGGTTTCCCCAAAAGGCTGCGGAACAAATTCCTTCTGTCAGGAAGTGCTGGAGCTGCGAAGGAAAGTGCTAATCCGGGAGTTCAAAGCTGGGAGGAGGAAATCCAATCCTTCCTCCAGGGAATTTTCAGGGAAGAGTGGTTGACCACAAGAAAATAAAAGCTCTGGCGGCTGATCGGGAGCTGAGGGAGGGGGTTGGTGAGAGGAACCTTGGAATGATGAAATTCCAGCTGAGGAATCGGCAGCATGGGAGCAGCTTTTGGGAGATTCCTGGGCTGTCTGCTGCCGCTGAAACCGTGGGAATTCTGCGGGGAAGTAAAGGGGAGAGGGATAATCTGAGGACTGCGGGAATTCAAAGGTAAAGGACTTTGATTTTCTCCCTCTTGGACTTTAAGGACAGAAATCCTGTGGGAAAGAATTCCCTTGGTTTATCCTTGGACAATATTAATTTCTGGGAATCTGAATTCCCTCTGGGTTTTCCCACGTGAGTGGGAAGTCAGGTGGCTCCAAACCTACAGCTCATCCCATTAGGAACACCTCAGAACTCACTCACAATTCCGACAGATTCAGAGGGATTTCCCCCAAGCGTTTCCCAGCACGGACAGAGCTCAGCACCGGGAATTCAAACGGAACTGAAGCTCCGTAAAACCAAAACATTTGAACTCTCCTGGACGTGTTTTGCTTGATTTTCGGCCTTCCAGGATAGGACCAACCCCACCTACCCACGGATTTTGTCAGCTTTTTGTGCTGTGCTGGCGTTTAGAAGATTATTTGGGAAAAAGAAGGGAATTCCTTCGATGTTCAATCCATGTCGAGTTTAAACCGAGGAAAGCTAAACCCGAGAGAAACTCGAGAACGACCCAGAGCTGACCAAAAAGGCAACAGGTTGGAAAATAAAATCTTGACCCAAGTCACGAGAGGTTGAATTTCAAGGGATTCATCTGGATTCGGCAGAGGGAGGGCCTGGACAGGGATGGCTGACGTGGAAAATGCCTGGGATCCCTGACAGGCAAGAAACGGCGGAATTCTTCTACTTCCACCGTGCTCAGAAGCTCAGCTGGAAAAACCTGCTGTGAGGAAAAGCTCCGTCAGGATCCTTACATTCCGAAGAAAATGTTCCGCTTCAACTCATCCGCCTTTCCCAAAACGGTGGAGCCAGAACATTCCTAACCAATATTCCCATATTTCTCCAGCAGCCGAGGGCCGGGTTCACCCATCCGGTGTGGAAGTTTTGAGGATCCTTCTACGAAGAGAACGATTTGGCTGGATGGGCCCAGGTTACATCCCAGAGTGATCCAGAGCGCTCTGTGATCCCACAGGGAAGTGCAGAGACCCAGGACCAGACAGGAGCCGTGGGATTTTTGGGAATCCCAGCCTCTCGCGGATGTGACGTTATTTTAATGTCACGTTTCCTTGGGTTTGGGACAGCTTTCGGTGCTAAAGATAAGGAAATCCCACCTGGCTGCAGGTGCACATTCCTTTGGGAATATTTGAGGTGCCTGCAAGGGATCCCAGACCATAAAATCATGGAATGGTTAAGACTGGAAGGGACCTTAAAGCTCATCCAGTTCCATGGGCAGGGACAGCTGCCACTATCCCAGGCTGCTCCAGACCCCAGGCTTTGGACACTTCCAGGGATCCAGGGGCAGCCACAGCTCCTCTGGGAATTCCATCCCAGCCCTTCACCACCCTCCCAGCCAGGAATTNACTAGAGAGCAAAAATTTTTTAACTAACTAAATGTTGTCAGAATCGGGAGAGAAAAGAATGCAAAACATTCTAGTTGCAAGGCCAAGCTGGCCGCTTTGAAGAGTTCTCTCGGCTTCTCTCTCCCCCCTTTGCAATTTAAAGGTACACTAGAAATTAAGCAGGCGATGGGGAACACAGTATGGTCAGAGAATTACTTTAAGACACACGTTTCCTTGGGTCTGGGACAGCTTTTGGTGCTAAAGATAAGGAAATCCCACCTGGCTGCAGGTGCACGTTCCTTTGGGAATATTTGAGGTGCCCACAAGGGATCCCAGACCATAAAATCATGGAATGGTTAAGACTGGAAGGGACCTTAAAGCTCATCCAGTTCCATGGGCAGGGACAGCTGCCACTATCCCAGGCTGCTCCAAACCTCTGGCCTTGGACACTTCCAGGGATCCAGGGGCAGCCACAGCTTCTCCGGGAATTCCATCCCAGCCCTTCGCCACCCTCCCAGCCAGGAATTCCTTCCCAGTATCCCATCTCTCCCTGCCCTCTGGCAGTGGGAAGCCATTCCCTGTGTCCTGTCCCTCCATCCTTTGTCCNCTCTCCCTGCCCTCTGGCAGTGGGAAGCCATTCCCTGTGTCCTGTCCCTCCATCCTTTGTCCCAAATCCCTCTCCAGCTCTCCTGAAAGGGGCCCTAAGCTACACGTTAAAATTTTATTATTATTATTATTATCATTATTATTATTAATCACCATCATAATAATTCTATTTAGCATTTATTCCTTACTCTAACGAACAATAAATACTAAAATGTCCACACAACCGTAAAGATAAAAATCTCTGGGAATTCCAGCCTGGAAAGGAGGAGGTGGTGTCTCTGTCAGCATTTTTAGGATCTGGATAATCATGGAAATTACCCTTGGAGATGTTTCTGTCTTCAGCGTTGCCAGGACCATTCCAGCTCTGTTAATTCCTGATTCTCTGCCCCACCTTGCACTGCTTTTTAAAAAAATAAATAAATTAGAATTGTTAATTACACCCATACATAATTAGTTGTGGATATACAGGCGGACGTTGTATGTGGATTACGTATGGATGTAATTAATATCCGTGTTAGTCGTGCTAATTCTCTTCCCCCATAACTGAAGGGGAAGCTGTCCCTGCCCAAGCAGGGGGTTGGATCCTTAAGGAATATTCCTTAAGGTCTCTTCCAACCCAAAGCCTCCCGGAATTCTATAATTCTGTAGGTTTAGTCTCAGTTTTATCTCTATGATGACATCCAAATCTTGACATTTGATGGGAATTTTTAAACTCGACACGAATTCTTTCTTTCCCAACTTTGTATTTCCCTAATGCTGAAGTGTTGCTTGAACTTCCCAGGAGAAATAACCGGGATTAAATTCCCTATTTAAATCACTTTTCCCCACTCCGTATTTTGAATTTAATGTTGTTTTTTTTTTGTCGCTTCTTCGAGCCACCCTCAGCCCAGTATAACCCACACGGAACTGGAGTGGAACTCCAGCCCAGCCCAGCAAAACCTTTAGCACCCCCTCCTTCCCAATGAATTTTAATCCCAGTTATCCACACGGGGAAAACCAAGCATCGAAGTCGTCCTTGTTTCATACCTCCCCCAAATTTTTATCCCGGGAGGGTGGGAAAAGCAGGATTTTATCCCAGCTCTGAGCAAACCAGACCCACAGAGCCCAGAGTATTTAATCCTGCCAAATTAAATCCCACTTTGCTTAATTAGGTGCTGCTCCAGGTGTTTGGTGAACATTTTTTTTTTTTTTTAAGGTTACCCCTCCAAGCTGAAGGAAAAAAAAACCAGGGAGACTCCCACCCTCCCTCATCCCATCTCCAGGTTTATGAGCTCTGCTCCACCAGGAGCTGCCCGGCCCAGGCCGAGGAGATGAATGAGCTCCCAGTCCCCTCGGCATCCTAAATTTTATGGGGTAAAGCATGACCTAATTCCCTGAGCTTGTCGTGCTCTGCTCTCCTCGGAGGGAAACTCGGTGGTTTTAAGAGCAAATATTTGGGGGAGGTTTCGTGCCCAGCTGGGAAAAATAACGGAGGCTGCGGGGAGAGCTGGTTGGGAAGGGCTGAGGAACTGGAGAAGACCTGCCTGGATGCTGTGGGGGAAAGGACCAGATTGATCTGATTATTTTATCTTATCGCCTAATTGTTTGTTTTATTAGTTCCCAAATCATACAGATGATTCGTTATTTATGAACGTTACCGTTTGTGTGGCTGTGTCCGTGTCCCGCCCATGGAACGGGGTTGGAATGAGATGATCTTTGAGGCCCTTTCCAAACCCCAAACCCCGATTTGATTCCAGGATCCCATGAAAAGTCCTGTTTAACACCAGTATTCTATTCTTGGCCTCCTGCTCGAGGTCAAACTGATCCGGTGTAAGTGAACTCCCGCGGGGTTACGCCAAATCACGGCGCTGTCTGGGATGCCTCCTGCTGCTTCACTGTGGTTCGCAGGGAAGTGTCCGGGCGGAAGTGTCGTCTCCTTGATAAGGAAAATGGGAATGCTCAAAGCTGGAATTTGGTTTGCCGGCTTTGGAGGCAGGGATTGAGCTCCTCAGAGGATTCTGCTGTTCTTGGCATCCCATATTTTCAATGAGTTTTAATTTTTTAAACATTTATTCCCTTAATTTTCAAAATCCAGGTGGTGTCACACCTGTCATGACCTGTCTCAGGTGAGGCCCCACCTGCGGAGCTGCTCCAGCCCTGGATCCAGCACGGGAAGGAGCTGGAGCTGCTGGAGAGAGCCTCAGGATCTTCCCCCCTTGAGGAAGTTTCCGAGCTGGAACACCAAGCGGAGCAGGAATGCGAACGAGCTGCTGTTTTCCCTCATCGCCTCCACTGCCGACGTCCCGTTTTTCCTCAGTCAATCAACTCCTGCCTTAATTACACTTTGGAGAGCCCCTGGCCACCGGGATCTGCGGGGCCGATTCCCAGGAGCGTTCCCAAGCCCGCCTCGTTTTTAAAGGGGTTGGATTGTGTCGCCCGTTAAATAAATGCACCAAAATCCCCTTTTTTCAGCAGTCTCGCCTCACACCTTGCCGTGACACGGGAATAATGGCTGGAAAAACAAGCCAAGGGCCACTTCCCACCTCCAGCCAATCCTCAGTCCTCAAGGGAATGGGAAAAACGGGGTGAGGGAAGGGGAAATACTGAACCTCCACTCCGGGATAATATCCCAGGGTTCAGCCCCTCTGGCATCACTCCCAAAGGATGGTGAGGCTCAAGGAGCTGGATGCTCTCGAGGGAAAAGAACCTGAGAGGGACTAACGGGAATATTCCACGTGGATTATTAAGGGAAGGATGGAAACCTGCTCTGCCGCTGTTCTGGGATTTGAGGCTTTGGGATGAAGGGGTTTTTTTGGCACCTGGAGGATCCCCTGAGGGATGTGCTGTGCCCAGAAGCTGGAAGCGTCTGGCTGGTCCACAAGTTCAGGCAACACTGAAATTCCACAGGCTGGGAAGAGGGGGTGGGGTCAGGCAGCTCCCGGCATGGAACAGGAGAGTTGGAAAATGGAGGTTGGACAGAGCTGGCGGAGCGATCCAAGCTTCCCGTCCGTTCTGCTCCTGCAGAAATGGGTCCCTGGAATGTCAGAATCCCCCTCTCCGCTTGTTCCGTCCATGGAATCGACAGCCTGGGGGCTTGCACGGAGGCAAAGCTGGAAGTGGAGCACAGGGATTTTCCTCCATCCTGCCGCCATAGGAAAAGCCGCACTCCACATGCCAGGAAATCATGGATACTGCAGGACCTTGGATTATCCTGTGGATAGGACCAGCTGGAAATCAGCTGGAATGGGGTTATCCCAAACAGAAATGAGCAAACTGTGCAGAGGCAGAGGAACCATCCATTGGGCTGCTCTTACAAACCCATTTTCCCGGAATTCTGGGACTTTTCCGGGTTGGCGATGCCCCTTCTCTGTCCTGCTGCCTGGAATTAATGCCTTCAATGCCTCTAAATGCCTTTATGATCCCCTCCCAAAGTTCGAGTCCCACTGGGATTTTGTGCCAGAGCCCACGTTTTTTGGGATGGGAATCTCCAATCCCTGGGTCCTGGAGGCACCAAATGAGGGGAGGAGGGACCAGTGTCTCCATGTGGAGAGAGGTTTAATCCAGGAGGAAAAGTTTGGCACCTGCACATAGCAGGGTGAGGGAATTACTGAATTTCCAGTCTTTGGGACATTTCTGGTGGATCCAGGTTTTGAACTTGGATTCCTTTCCATGGGAAAAAAAAACTGCTTTAAGTGCAAGACTTAAATTTGGGAATTTGGGAGGTTGGAGAGCAAATTTTAGGGGGGAGGTTTGGATTAAAAAGGAGGCAAAATTCCTTCATGTGAAGGTTCCTCAAACCCTGGCACAGCTGCCCAGAGAAGTGGTGGAATGTCCATTCCCAGAGGGATTCTGAAATATGGATGTGGCACCTGGGGACATGGATTAGTGGTGGCTTGGGAATTCTGGATTTACAGACTTGATGTTCCTTTGTTTCATAGCCCTCTCCATCAGTCATTCCCAAGGGCTTTTTGGGATGTCCCTGCCCGTGGAAGGGTTGGAACCGGACGATCCTTAAGGTGCCTTCCAAGCCAAACCATTCCAGGATTCCAGGATTTGCGTGGGAGCCCCGAGTCTTCACAGCACTGATAAGGAAACCACGGAACGGAGAAACGACGTGAGTGATCCAAAATAAATTATCGAGCTGATAACAAAGGCAGAAAATCCCTGTTTTCCCCTGCATCCTAGTCAGCTGGAGCCGGATACTTAAATCCCAAGTCATCATCTGGAAAAGTCCTGGATTTGACGCCTTTTTTTTGGTGTCTGCTCAAGAAAGGATCCAAATAATTCCCACTTGGCCCCATTCGGATGCGGCCAAAGAGTTAAACCCCTTCCCGCTGAGAGACGGGACCAACTTTTCCGACTGCATCCGCAGCTGCCGGCAGAACTCAGGGACAGCTTTATAAATCACGCCTGGAGCAAATAAAAACCGCGCTGCAAACCATTCCTTATCTCCCGGTGTTTGCCTTGGGCTGTTTGGTTTCCAAAGGTCACGGGTGGAAGCAGAAGGAGCCATTCCAGGGTGATGTTTCCTTTGGAATTGGGTGACAAATTTGCCGCGAGGGCACTGGAAAATGATTGGAAAACGGAGTAGGGAAGGTGTGGGGGGGGTGAAGAGGCCGAAAAGGTTTTAAAGCAAAATTTTAAAGGAAATTTTGAAAGGAAATTTAAAGGGGAAAAAAAAAAAAAAATGTGTCTGCATAGCCTTCAAAATCCATGCAGCTCTCAAGGAAAAAAAAGGGAAGGACTGGTGAAAAACTAGGATTTCATCCAGCTCCTGTCTTATTTTTTGGGTAGATTATAGGGAATTACTTCTTCCTTTATGGTCCTTTTCCTTGCCACGTCTCGAGTCTCATCTCGTTCTGGTCTAAATGCTCACTGTGCACCTCATCAGGGGTCACCTGGCGAAAATGCCAAGTTTTCTCCTGGAATCACTGAAATTCCAGCCTGGAAAGGAGGTGGGAAGTGGGAGGGGAGCTGCTGCAGCCGTTGCAGCTGTTAATAAGGTAATAAGAGAGTTTGGAGCAGAGTAAATCCCTCAATACCCACAAAATCCTCTAAAAACCCAGGTCTGGGCTGGGTCATCATTTTGGAAGGGCACTGAAAGGCAGAAAAATTATTGTAGGGGCCAAGACCTCTGGATCTAAAAAAATCAGGGATTTAATTAAGCTGAACACAGAAAACTTTAATTCTGTGTCGTCGGATTTTGGTGTTTCTCCTCCTGGTAAACTGCAGGATCTGCCTGTGGCTGTGGGAAAAATCTCAGCAATCTTAATTTGTCTGAAATAAAATGATGGTATTTACAGTTTTTTAGCAGGGATTTGTCTTAGAAAAAAAATGATTATTTCATTAAAAAATGTAAAATCTGTGGGTAAATCAGTGCAAATTTGGATTTTCTCCAGGTGCAAACCAACGATTCCTCTCTGGGCCTTGAATTTTAAAAACACAGACTCAGGGAGCACTTCAGTGATCTGCAGGAAATTCCTAATACAGAATTGTTCGGAATTTTTTGGAGATCCGTCCTTTCTGTGGCAAAATTCCTTTTCCATTATTTAATGCAAAACCACAATCAATTTCCTGAAGATTCCCTGACAATTCCTGGTGGTGAAGGAATCAACTGAGCACAAGCAGGACCAGTTTAATCTCAAATTTGGCATCCCGAAATCGCTTCCCCGAGAAAATTTGAGCCAATTCTCCATTTCAGGAACTCAAGGAACTTTGGAAATAAGAAGGAATTAAACCGTGCCCTGTCTCTGAGGTGGGGGAAGTGTTTTTATCCCGGTTTTACGGCTGGGATTGCTCCATCAGGGAGAGGTTGAGTGACTCGTTCCGGGTCATAGCCGGACCGGAGAGTGGGGAATGGAAAAGGTTGACCTGGAATTGTGTTTAGGCCCATTTGCTCTGGAATTCCTCTCCCTAAAAACCCCCAAAATGCCACTTCTCGCAGCGCTGCCTCACAGCAGATTCCTCGCGCGGGGAGCGGGAGCGGAGCCTGTGGAAGGAGGAACCAAGGCGAGGTCAGAGAGGAACACAAGGACAAGCTGGCACAGTCGGAGCTGGATAAAAGGATTAAGGAGCTGCCTGGGTTCGGAAACAGGAAGCGCCGTCTCCTTCTGGAGAGCCTGGAAGGAGTTCAAAGTGCCCTGCATGGGATGTGAGAACTTTGAGGGGAACGGGCAGGACCGGAATCCTGGGATGCGGCCCAGGAGAGCTCGGAGCAGGACGGATCCGTGGCCCGGGCCAAGAGCTGGAATTCCATTCCTCACCTCTTTTGATGCCTCCTTGGGTGACTCGAGCAAGCACCTGACAACAGGAATCACCTGGGACCTGCTGGAAGTCCAAACTGGGCAGGAATCGGCTGCCGAAGGTCACTGGAGGTGCCGGAATCCGGGAGAGCTTGGAAGAGGTCTGGCAGATGGGCCACAAGGCTCCCTCCGGAGCAGGAGGTCCTGCGGGCACTCCAGAGCCCTCACGGATGCACTTCGGCACCTGGATCGTTTTCCCAAATGGAGAGCTCACAGGGCCGTGTCTCCGCGTGGATCAGAGCTGTCCACGGACGCATCCGAGGTGTCCTGGATTCCACCTGCTGATCCGTGTGGTCACGGATCCTTTTCCTGTCCCCTCCACGTCCATGTGGGACCATTTTCCCACACTTGTTCCCTCTATCCATGCAACGGAATTAAACCCCCAATTAGTACAGCCAGTGTATCCCAAATAATGGGTCAGGTCACCCTAAATCCCTAAATTTCCTCTGTATTTGGACTTTCGGACTAATTTGGCCTTTTCCTGACTCTTCACCAGAGGGACTCGTGTTTATCAGTGTAAATTTGCCAATTAATTAGCACAGAGGGAATTAGGGGAGTTCAATCCCACATCTCCACATTCCAGTGCTCCATTCCCAAACTTTGGAAAGGGCTTGGGACAAATACAGCAAAAACCGGCGGTGATTCGCGTCCTGAGCACCCGGGAAGCTGCATTTCCTTCGGGAAGGGGGATGAACTTGGATAACAATGAAAACAAGCCAGTGGAGCAGGATTATCGTCTGGATTCGGGAAGGGATTAAAGATGGGATGGTAATTAATAATTATCCCTGGTTTTTCTGGAGATGGGCCCGCATTTTTCCTTACGTAACTTACAGAAAACATCTTCTGTCCGTCACTTCCTGCAGTAGTTTCCCTTGGATTTTGTGGTCTGGAAATTCCAAGTTTTGTACTGAAAGCTGCGTTTTTATATTGCATTTTTTGTGCCGCTTTTTGAGAAGGACTGGCAGAGAATTTGCTTTTTGATGTATAAATAATTGCAAAATAGGAATAAATACAGTTTAAAAAGATATAATTTATGTAAAATACAAATAAATGCTTCCATATATTTATACAGAACCTCCAGGAAGTAACTTCTGTGTACATTTAGAACCTCGAGCCACATCCATAGGGACGGGCAGCCTGATCCTGCATGGAATACACGACCTGGACACCTAAAGAGCCTTGGATCGGCTGGGGAAAATCCTCTTCCTTCGGCAGAAGGTTCCAGAAATATCCGCGGCTGGAGAAACGCGTCCGGCCATCATGGAGCTCCCAGGACAACCATCTTCAGCGTGCCCAAACCAGTCTGGAAATCCTGGATTCCCTGCTCTGGGATAGAGAACACCATGGGATCCCCTGGGGAGGAAAGCGAGCAGCGCTATGAAGGAATCCAGCCTGGAGGGCACCTGGGATGCTCCCTGCATTTTAGGAGAAAAATCCTTGAAACTGGGCTTTCCAGCAGATCCCACATTTTCTCGAAAACTGTGGGATAATAGGGGTTCTACCCCGTTTTGGGGTGGTGTTTTAATTAGATTGGGCTGTAGGACAGACGTATAAAAACAAGGAGGAGAATGGATCCCTGGCAGAGTCCCAGGCCAGGCTGGACATCGGGGCCTGGAGCACCCCGGGAAGGGGGAAAGGGATCCCTGCCCACGGATGGGGGTGGAACTGGATGGGCTCGAAGGCCTCCTCCATCCCAAACCATCCTGGGGTTTTGGGATCCTGCCTGGAAGAACGTGGCAATTTCAGATCTCTTCTCCAACACTTCCTTTCTGTTTCTCCATCTTAGCCAGGTGTAATTGTCCCAGAAACTCCGAGATGTCCCTTCAGCTGGGACTTTAATCCCATGACAATCACGCAGGGGCAATCATTCCCCTGCTGATCCGTTATCGTCACGCCTCTTTTCCCTCTGATTGCTTTTCCGAGGGAACCTGCAAATCCCATTCCTGATTCCAGGCACCCTCCTCCCACAAGGACGTCACTCCGCTGCCATGGGGACCGTGACATCACGGGGCTGTGGGGCGGATGTCACGTTCCAGGTGGTGACGGCCCTGTGGGCATCAGGCGCCTCTCCGGAAACACAGATCCTGTTTGATTTTCCATGCTTGCTCCGAACAGGAACCGGGCATTGTGGAAGAAATATCCCACTTTGGATAGAGAATATTCCTGCCGAATTCTGAGGAGTTGCCTCTACCCACAGGAATATTGTTCGTGAAAACCGCCTGAGAGGTTTCAAAGATGGTAATCCGTAATTCCATGATAATCCAAGTGCAGCATCAAATACGGAAGTTTCCACTCGGGGAATATTCATCATGGAATTCAAATCCCTGACTAGAAAGGCTCCAAGCTTTTTTCCAGAGTGACGAATCCATCCATCATGTTACAGGTGCCACTGGAAAGCTCTCCCAGAGATAATATTCCTGTCAAATCTCTGGAAATTTCTCTTTAAACCCCTGCTTGTCCACCCCGGGCTCCCTTTGCAGGCCATCAAGGGATTTCTGCAGCAAGATTCCCTGGATTCATCCCCGATTTCTCTGCCAGGATAATTTGCTCCCTCTTTCACTCCATTTCTGTACCTTCGGCAGCACAAAGAAATGCTGTCCCGCTTATTTTGGCATTTCCTTGGGAGAAACATTCCGAGTGCATGTGGTCTTTGCAAAAATCTCTCACGCATTTAAGACATTTCTTTAATTTTTCTTCCATAGTTTTGCTTCCAGAATAGTTTTTCTTTCCTTCTGTCCACGATCCTGTCATTTTTCCGTGTCTCCGAGCAGTTTTGCTGCACCCCATTCCCAGCTGATCCCGAAAGCGTGTTACAGGGAAAAATAATGGCAATAACGGGGGTCAGAAAAGGGACATAAAATGTAACAAAAGGCCACGAAATCGTGAATTTTGTGGATTTGGCTGAAAACTTCCCTGCTGGGCTCTTCCGTAGGAGCAACCTTTGGATAGGAAAGGTTTTCCTTTCCTCAGAAACCCCTTTAAACCTTGGCTTTTCCACAGGAACGGTTTGGGCAACCAAGAATCCACCTGGGAAGGGCCACCGGCTCATCCCTATGGAAGCCATCAATCCCAGACAGCTCCCGGATCCGAGCTTCCGATGCTGTTGGCCCACTCCCCCCCGGGAATCACTGACCCAGGAGAGTGGATGGGACTTAAATCCCATTTGCTTAATCTTGGGTTTGGGTTTTTGGATTGTTTCGGCCTGATCCTCCCCGTTGGGATCCCTAATTGAATTACTCGCTCCGTGTGGAGCGGTAATTAGGGAAGAGCTCCCATTCCCTGGGTTTTGGCTGGGCCGAAGCAAACAGGATTAGAATTCTTCCTCCCAGCTCGGCAGTGCAAATTAAATGTTTATTCTTTCATGTAGGGGAAATGTCAGCTGCTTCAAATTACCTGGGAGAGATCCCAAAGGACTGGGGAGTTTGGGAGATAAAAGCCTGAATTCTGGAGGGAAATGTTCTGTAGGTTTGGAATTTTTTCCACCCTTTTTTTTTTTTTTCTCTCTTTGGACTGAGATCAACCTGTGAACTGAATTCTGAATTCATGTCACTTCTTTTTAACTCCTCCTTCATTTTTTAATTTATTTGTTAAAGTCAGGAAGGTGCTGGAGTCAGAACTGATCGTTTTACTTTTGCATCCCGTAAAATTCCAGGCTTGCAAGGATCCTGTCGAGTCAAATTTGACTCCAAATTAGAGTTTGGCCTGGGAATCGAGAGACGTGGATTCTAATCCCAGTGACCTGCTGTGTGACCTCCTCGGACCCTGGAATACCTCTGGATAAAACAGGGATACAAAGCTCCTTTCTCCGTGACCTTTATCTCCCAGGACAATCTCACAATTCCAGGCACCACCGAACAGTTTTTCCTCCTTAAAGGATGGGGTTAAAAAAATGGGAAAAAAGGGTTATTTTAAGTAGGCAGAGAAACAGGTTTTGGAGTCACTTGAACATTCCAGGGCCAAAGGTGCCCCTCTCGCAGCTCTGCTGACGCCAAGCGCTGCTGAACGGGATCCAAGGTGCACATTCCGCTTCCTGCCCTGAAATGCGGCCAGTTGGAAAACCCATCCCAAAGAAAACCGGTCCCGGAGCTCCACCTGCTCGGACGAGTCCTCTCACGTCCTTATCAGCGCTCGGCCCAGCTCTGACCTCACACCATTTCGGAGCTGGAGAGGCTGTGGGAAGGAAGGAGCTTCCTGAACATTGCAAAATCCAACCTATTTTTCCAAATCGCCCCGTGCCCTGACTTGCTCTCAGTTCCAGAAGGGACACATGGAGAATATTTGATTTGATTTTGGGAATTCTGCTGCACCCCCGTGGGTCTGCATCCCCCTGGAAGCGCAGGTTGGAGGGATTGAAAAGACCTGTGGGTGTGGCCCTCAGGGGTGTGGTTTAGTGGTGGATTTGAGCAGTTGGACTCCGTGGATTTAAAGGATTTTTCCAACCTATAGGATTCTGGGATGTGATGATCCCACGATGGTGCTGCCTCCGAGAGCAACTCGGTTTTTTTAGGGCTTTGCCAAAACCAAACCTTGTCCCTTTCCCATCCCATAAATGCAACTTTTCTCCTGCTCCGAAAATCCCACCTGGTGCCTACCTGAAACGAAGGAAATTTGGCACAATCCGGTGTTTCCCTCACACTGGAATTTGGCTTTCCAAGACCCGTTGGGCTGGTGTGTCGGTTTGGCACGGCCTGGGTTTTGGCAGCGGGGGTGGGGGCACAGAGGTGGCTCCGGCGAGAAGCTTCTAGAAGCTTCTAGAAGCTTCCACCATGTCCAGTGGAGCCAATCCCTGGTGGCTCCGAAGGTGGACATGGTGCTGGCCAAGGCTGGGCCAATGGGAGAGGTTGGAAAGGACTCGGTGAGGACAGATTTAAGAGGGAAATTGAAACAAAGTCGCGGGTTTTGTTTCTGGTCAGAGAGAAGGAGGTGAGAGCGTGTGAGGGAAACAACCTGGGGACACCGAGGTCGGGGGAGAAGGAGGGGCTGGAGCCGAGATTCCTCTGCAGGCCGGGGTGAGGATCGTGGTGGAGCAGCTGTGCCCCTG
>VWPU01010999.1:0-78134 GCA_013398955.1 Callaeas wilsoni
GAACGGGGAAGAGCGGAGCGGCGGCGCGCGGAGGAGGCAGCGGCTCGGCCGCCCCTGAGGTGACGCTCCGCGGGCTGGCGGCCGCCCTGACCGCCGCACCGGCAACGGGAGCGTGTCCGCGCCGTCCCGCGCCGCCCCCGGGGGAAGCGGCTCCCGCAGCCGCTCGGGGCTGGGAGCTCGGCGGAGGCGCGGGGGTGTGCTGGGAGGTAGCGGGGCAGGGGCTGGCTCGGAGCCTCGGCAGCGCTTTGGGCAGCTCCCAGCGGTATCCTCAGGCTTCGGGGAAAAAACCAAACCCTTTCGTTCCGAGTGTTGTGCGCGTTGCGGGTGAGCTGTGGAATGACCTTAACTTTGTTTTGGTCCCTGTCTGGTTCGCTCTGCAGGTGCCGAGGGTCCGGGTCTGCGAGTTGATGCTATGCCCGAGGGTCGAAGGAAAACTTTAGAGAGCTGAAAGTTTTTGGGATAAGGTTGTTATGTAGTGTGATTGGTGTTGGAGGCAGAAGACGGAGGCAAGGGGTTGGAATTAGGTGATCTTTAAGGTCCCTTCCAGCCTAAGCCATTCCATGATTCTTAGCTGTTCCTCACCGAGCCTTTTGAAATGCAAAGATGAACTTCCTACAAAGTGTTGCTTTTCTCCCAAGGCATCTTCTAATTAATTACCAGTGTGTCGAGAGGGAAGATGGAGAAGCTCAGGGTCTCTGAGCCCTTTACGAGTACCGTACATCAAGTACCACTGAAATCAGGGAGTTTCTGCTAGGAAATCTGCTAATGGGTTTGCAGCTCTACAGACCTACATCTGCAGTTGTGGATGTCCTCAGAGTGGGGTGAAAGGAGTGACTGTGCTAATCGTGAGGAGCGATTTCCTCTTGTGAGAGAGGTGGTGAGCATCTCGGAGTTACCCTGGCATCGTGTCGTGAATGATTCGGTTCTAGCAGAGATGGGAGGGAAGGGCTGATGCCCGCTTTAAGGCTCTGATGTGCTGATAATTGCTTAGGTACTGTAATGCTGCACCTCTGTTCATGTGGGAACTAGACTAGGAAAATGTTTGTTTTCATAGATTTCCCCTAGCAGACTTCATGTTTTGCTGTGAAAAAGACTGTGCTGTGATAACTTTGCCTATCTGAATTATTAACTCTACGTTAATAGTTTTAATTTTTATTTCACGCCACACATGACTTTACCTTCCCCAGGCCCAAGATTGGTTATTTTTAACTCCTTTCTGTTAACTTTTCAGTGAGATACTGTAACCACTCTGCACTGGCGAGGAAGGAGTGCCTTCCTAACCGCTTGAAGAAGGTGAAAAGTGTACTGAGACAGTATGAAACTTGTGGCTCTCTGTTAGAGCTGGAAAACTCACCCAATTAGTGATTTGTTGTTTGGTGGTGGCTGGTTTTTCTCCCCTGTGTGGCCTGGAAGGAGAATAGGAGACTGTCTTACAAGCGGGACAAACACAGGAAGTTGCATTCTGAAAACCTCTGGTCATAGTTTTATTTTCCTTTTGCAGATGTGCCAGCCTCCTTATTCAGAGGAAGTCCGTGCTTGATTAGTGTTTTCACCAGTGCCTGAGTTTTCCTGGCCTGTCTGTAACAGCTCGTCTGTGCTGGTGCACGTATGCCGTTCACTAGCAGCTAAACACATCTGCTGCAGAGCTTGTGCCAAGATGAAAAAATATATCAAGTTTGAAAATGTGGTTACATACATGCCTGTGAGATTTTCTGGAAAAAATCTCCCTGGCAAATTGTCCCTGGTTGTAGCTACATCTCCAAGAGACTCTTGAGTTGAATTTTATGGAGAGTGTTCTGGGATATCACTTTGTGACCAAATTGGAGTCTCCTTGTCCACTTCTCATTAGCTGACAGTTTTGTTTTCATCCTGCATGTGATGCTTCAGGTGTTCCCTGCTGGCAGCTCTGTCCCCAGCAGTGACCTTTATCATTGAAACTGATGTCGTTCAAACCTGATTCTCTTCCTGATTTTCCTTGGTTTGCAACGCAATGCAACCATTGTCTGGCCAAGCAGAACACAAGGATCAATTAAGGAAGCTGCTCCTGCAGTAACAGCTGAGAACTTGACAAGGAAGGGACTTGGCTCAGGTCAAATATTGCTGGTGATTCCACAAAGTAAACCTGCCACATCTCACAGAAGACAAGTCTTGATGTCCACCCGGCTGCCAGAAAGGATTGCAAGGGCTTTTTGGCCTTTTAAAGATTTTGCAAAAGCTTGAGTTATTTTAAGTAGTTATAAAGTCTGTAAGGAAAAGAGGATGGTGTGGGGAGATGTTTTGGTTGTGGTTGGGAATTTAGTTGGTTACTTTGTTCCTGTGCTGCTTGTAGTAAGGAAAGGGAAGTGTGATCAACAGTGAATGACTAATTCAAATGCATGCTCAATTTCCTCTATCTTTGCTCTGAATTCATAATGAAGGGAAGAAAGTCTAACTTCAATGTAAAAAAGTCTATATAAATATATTACTGAACAATAAGTGAGTTTTTGTCATTAATTATTTCTCTCCTTTTCTGATCTAGCTAGGTAACCATGGCAGGTGATGACTGTGTAAGGAAACGCCAGTCTGGCTCCACTGCAGCCTGCAAGACCCCTGAGAATGAAGAAACACAGAGGAGACCTGAGAGCGAGAGGTCCTTTCAAAACTCAAGCAATGGTGAGACTCAGTGGCTCAGCACTGGTTGCATCTCTGGCATGTGGTCTCCTTTAAGGTGCCCTTTCTACTCATGGCTCTGCCTCTTCTTTCCTTCATTCCTGTTTTTCTGTCTCTGGGAAGGCTGAAGGTGGAGCTCCCTGTGTACCAGCTGCACCCCTTCAGCAGGTGTGGGTTGTTTGGGGTGCTGTCCTGCAGAGCTTTCCCTCAGGAGCTGGGTACTGCAGTGCTTGCAGGGAGCTAAAACAGTGATTAATTGTCACAGGAGGAAGAGATGCATTAATGCTGTAAATAGTGCAAATGCCTCCTGGCAACACTTTTGAGTAATCCCAGAAAAATGCCTTTTCTGGGACTTCATCTCACTTCCTTTACAGCCTTTAAGTATGTGATTTCTCAAGATGGAGGAAAATGGTCTTTAACACACCAGGCTAAGGTGGTGTATCCACCTGACAGACAGGTGGAGGTAGGATGCCACAGGGAATGATTCTCTGCTGCTCTGGGATTCTGTTCATGTCAGGACAGCTCCCTTTGATTCAGTCAGTCTTGGCTACCAGAAAACAGAACAATAAACAGCTGGATTTGTGTTCATTTGGTTTGTGGTCACCTTAAAAGCTACGTGACCTAAAGTTGGCTTTGTGGAAGGATCACTGCTGCCATGCCCTGTCCCTTGGGTCGCAGGGACAGTTGTGTGGCACGATGAGTGGTTTTCCCTGTGGACTCTGTGACACTCTGTCATTCCTGGTTTATGCTGTGCCACATTCCAGCCTGGTGATAAGGAGGTTGGAGATGAAACTGCAGCTTGTTTCCTTTCTCTTTGTGAGATAGATTAAGCAAAAAGCTGAAGTAGTTTATCACAATGTGTCATATGAGTAAAAGATCCAAAACCCTGGTGCCAGTGACCCAAGGAGATAATTCTTACTGATATGCTTCTGGATAGCATCACTATTTCTATAGAACTTCTTTCAACTGAAATGGAAGTTGGATTGAGTTTAAGTTTAGGACAAGTCGGATTTCTTATTGAAAATAAAATACATTAGAGAGAAAGCCATCCCACAAACTGCTTGGAGAACTAGGATTTTAAGATGTTGGTGGCACAGTAATTTTAATTGGATCAAATGAGACTGTATTAGAAAATTGCAGGGAGTTGGTGTCTCCTGGAATCCAGTGATGCTGGGTTTGGGAGTAGACTTCTACTATTTTAACCTTTTCGTGTGTGGAAGCTCGTTAACTGTAATGAATGAAGAGTAAGTAATAAATAGAGCAGTGATAATTAGGACTTGATGGGTGGGTGTGTCTGTCTTTACAGGCCGTTCATTTTAACACCTCTGAGATGTGGCAAAACATCACTGCAGCTGAGATGCTGGGAGTGTGTAGCAAATAAACACCTTGAGGAAGATCTCTTGAAAGTGTCCATGTGCCTGCTGGGTTGGCTTGGAACAGTGCAGTGTGGTTTTAATGCCATACAAACTGCAGTGAAGGACAGCAGGGAGGAATCCTGGTTAGTCCAGACTGAGTGCATTTCGCCTGCCAAGGTTGCTGCCAGTTGAGCAGAGGTGTCACAAAGTGTTACTTTGCTCAGCTCAGTGTTGGTGACAACAGGAATAACAGAGAGGGGTAGGAGGCATGAATCTGATGCCTTGAGGCATGGGAGAAAGATGCATCCCTCTGGTCAGAAATTCCTCTGTACATGGGAGTTGGATCAGCAGCTCTGTGACCCAAAGGCGGAAGATCTATGAAGCTGAAGGGTTCATAAGTTGCAGACAGTGGCCTCTTCGTGTAGTCCAAGGTGCCTGTGTAACTAGATGGGGCTTTCACGGCTGACCTGGGAGAATTTCTCAAAAGAAGCAGCCATAGATGTTTTTTCTGTTTCTTTTGTCCTGGCCATTCTCTCCCGAATAGCTGTTTCTACGGCATTAGTGCTGATGTGCACAAAGGCAGTGTGAGGCTCATGATCTGCTGTCTGGCAACAGCCTTTTTGTACTGTAACAACTTAATGCTGGGTGTTGCCAAGAATTCTAGACAAGATGCATGTTTGTTGCAGTCAAGGGATTCTAGCCAGGTCAAGAAGGTATGGAAGTAAATATTGATGCATGTTTGTTGCAGTCAAGGGATTCTAGCCAGGTCAAGAACGTATGGAAGTAAATATTGTAGCATGTTTGTGGCAGTTATTGCCCTAGAAAAACAAAACCATTGACATGATTACCCACCCTTCAGCCTCTCTGATAATAGCAAATAAAATCTGCTTTCTATGGTAAGAGTTGAGGTGTCAAGGGCCAACTGACTTGTTTATAGAAGTGTGTGAACTTTCTTCAGAAGCTTTTGGGCCCTTAATCCTTTCTTCATTAAAACTCAAATGCATTGGCTGATCTGAAATTGCTTTGAGGAATAATTTTAATACATGTATTGGCTTTAGAGCTACACTAGGTCTGACTCTTCCATTTGTACAATTGAGGTTTTTTTTTTTTTCCTTGGCTCTTCAATGCTTCTGAAGACTGTCTCATTGCTTGGGTTCTAAGATCAACTAGTTTTTACTCAAGTATGCCCAATTTTATAAAAGTGTGGAAATACTCATAACTTGGAGATAGCCAGAAGATTTCTTCCGTGCCTTGATTTGTTTCTGTCTTGCAATTATTCAGCCTGTAACTTCACTTTGAGGAGCTGAACTTCAGTCTTATACATCATTTCTCCTCCTTGAATTAGCTGCGGTGTTGTAATTAAACAACTAATTTGGTCCTGGCTTAGAGTCAGCAGATGATTTGGTGGCAATAATCCCCTGTCAAAAGCCAGGCTTCTTTAATAAGATTAGTCTTCCATGTTTTCAGCAGGAGATACATAGAGAAATATAAAACTCTTCTGCTTAATGGGATATTGGTATCGGACAGTACCGGTCATCTGGAATGAGCATAACAGAAACTGCATGGACAGATCTTAAAAGGCTGAGAGGACATGGGTCACAAGCATGCGTATGAATGCCTCTAAAATGCTCAGACTGGTCCATTCAGAGCAGTAAAATGGTGGGTTTGAAGCGTGTTCTTGTTTGCCCAGAATCAGGAAAGGACTGGAAGTGTCTCCGGAGGCTGATCCGCGAGCAAGCTGTGTGGCATATCTGTTTGGTGTGAGTAAGCCTGTTTGGTACTGCTGATCTTAGAGAGGGGCTGTTATCTTCCAGTGGAGAGGTTACTATCGATCATCCCTGGTGCAAAAGTTCATGGTGATGCACAAATTGTGTGTGCCTACAGAGAGATGGAGGAGGAGAGAGCTCTCCAACAGGGAGCAATTTGGGAAGATTTAGCCTTTGCTGTGTGACTCACAGCAATGAGTGTTCAGTGTTTCAACAGGCTTCTTGTTGTGGACTAAGCTGCTTGAATTGAGTATCTGGGATGTGTTTCTGAGAGATAGATCAAAAAGCTGTTTTGTCTAGGTGGATTCTAGTAATTCTAGGGCCTGTCATGTTTTGGAACCTGTGGGTTTGATGAGGGCTCAGCAGCTTCTTGCGAAGAGCCTGTGGACATGGTAGCATAATGTAGAGAATGCTGGTGTTCCTTCCTGCTAGTGAAGAGACTGTTTGGGTTCCATGTCCCTGCGGAACTGACTTTTTGAGCTAAATACTTGCCCAGCTGCAGTGCAGTGACCTATGGCCTGTGAACTCTTTAAACAGATCAGCTGAGTCTAGTCATAACTTGCCTCTACTTGCTGAGTGGCCAAATAAATTACCACAAGTAAGAATAAGGCTCATTAGCATCAAATTGTTAATGGGTGTTGTATTGTAGCAATATGGAACTCCTCCCTTCTTTACAGTAGTCTTGCACTAGATTGGCTTTAATATTGCTTTGCTTCCAGTAACATCTTTAGTGTTTTTGGAGAGGGAGCCTTTAAATCCAGGTGACTGACAGTAACGAAGTCCTTCGGCCCATGTTGCTTTAACCTCTTGAATGGGAAGTTGTCTTATCAAGAAATAACAAAGCTGATTTGTTTTGGATCCCAAGCTGCAGCACCAACATCCTATGAGTGATTCTCTGCTCTACCCACCTCAAATGTCACTTATCTGTAACGTGCAAGAGTGGGTTGAAAAAGGGACAGCAAGATCCTTTAGAAGAGGTACTTTGTCAACGTTGTGAAACTTTAGTTGCTCAACTTCTCAACAATTAAGAAGCTTTCTCAATCTTCAGGTGATTTTTTTATTAGCTTGGTTTTCATAGGGAACCAAAGCTTACAATTAAATTGCTCATCAATTTTTTCTTCTGACTTTTGAAGCTGCTTGGAATTCAGTCTGTACAGAGGAGTCACATTCTAAAAGGATCGAGCCCAAGACAAGTGGTCCTCTAAAGTTCTTGTTAATGTCCTTGCTGATGGGAAGGGAACCCAATGCCATTAAGTAAAAACTTCTCCCTATCAACAAAGCTCTTCCAAAGCAAACCCTGCTTAAGTCTCCTCTGAAACTGGCCACTATTTCATAGTGGTCTTCAAGACAACTTTCTCATGACTTTAAGTATATTTTCTGTCTTCTTAAGGCATATCTCAACTTCTTTTAAATGCAAAGATGTGCCTCCTTGTATAGTGCAGCCTTGAGTCCATTTTTATATAATGCTGTTGCAATCCCAAAGTGATAGGGAGGGATCCAGGCTGCATTTGCAGGGTCAAAGGAAAGTGAAGATTTGGACTTCTCGGCAGTGCACATTTCCTTTTAGACTCCAAATCATGTGATGAATCTCTTCTCCAGTGACCTGACAGAACACAAGCAGTGTCTTGGCAAGGGAAGATGAGTGATTAAAGATAATGTGCTTGTTCTCTGATATCTGCCTTGTGACACAGTTGGGTTTATGGGGTGATGCAATACAGCAGAATGGGTTGGTTTTGGGTGAGTTTTTTTACAGAAGGTTTTGTGTTGAAAAAGACAAGCTCACAGGTGAGTTTACTTTGTCATATGAGATGCTTAGACTGAAGCCATGGAGATCTTGATTTTAAAACCTATTAAAAGATTCTGTGTTTCTAATCTTTTCTGTACATGCACACTAGTATGAGGGCAAATAAAGTGACAGGAGGACACTTTATATTCCAGTTCAGCCATTACAGCATCAGCAGGTCAGAGACTGTCCTCATTTCTTGTACAACCATTAAAGCTGGACATTTGGTATATGTACAACTATATACCAAATTTTAAGGCCTTGTAGGGTGTTTTATTTCCAAAGTGAGCCATGCCTGGGTAGTTTTTAATGCGAGTTTTCAATGACTGAGGCTTCAAAGGCAAGATCTGACAGGAAATGTATGGTCAAGGAACTGGTTATTTTTTTTTTACCTTATCTTAAAAAGGAAATAATGCAATTCCTTAAGTCCTATGTGTCCTGTCCTCTTCGGCTGTGTTGGGTGGCCTCTAACAAACTTGATATCATCTTGAAGATTGGCAGCTGGGTAAGAGACACAAATTCTTAGTAATGGAAGGAGGGAGCCAGGAATGCAGTTGTGGAGTGGCACAGTGAGGGAGTAGAGCCTCTGAGAACATGTGAAGGGGATGCAGTTCTGCTGCTTGTGGAACAACTTAATTTAGTTTTTTTAATGTGTTAGGGGAGAATCTCTTTGAGACCAGCAAAGTGCATGAGCTGAGTGGGTCAGGGGTATCTTACATTCTTCTCAAATTGTTTTCCAAACTGCTGCTGTTCTGCAGATGTAACAGCACAATGAGCTTAAATGCTGAGGTGTTTGGGGTTTTTTTTTGTCTTGGAGGTGAGATGCTTAGCAACCAGGAGTTCTATTTTTGTAAAAATGGATCTTTGCATGCAGCCAAAATCAAAATCAATATCAATGGTGTTAAGCAGTTTCCTTGTTTGTTGTTACATTAGAAGTCTGCTAAGTAGTAGGCAGTTGTTGCTCGTCTGTCTTTAAGTCTATAGCCTGTGTAGCAGATAGACAAAACCCAAAATTCCTGCTGACAGACAAAAATCAAAATTCCTACTTGATTGGTTGGAAGGGAAATTAATGCTAACAACTGAGCACAGCTGCACTGAAGGTAAAGTTTCTTGTGTTGCTGTACTCTTTTCCAGTACTGGAATTGGAGTCACCTCTGAAGCAGGTCTACCTAAAATACTTTCAACCAGTTGCTCAAACAGGTCAGCTGAGACTGCTGAGCATCACAGAAGCAACTTCCTTCTCTGAAAACGAAACTGCATTTTGTGGAGAGGCTGTGGTCATACAAGGAGGCCGCGTTATGCACCGTCATAGTGCTATCAGTCTGTTTTCTTGTCTCACAGCAGCACAACTTTGGCACCTCTACAGCAAATCTGTCAGCTCTTGCTTCCCTGGAATCTTACTAGGGAATCACTTCAGTACCTTCTTTTTCTAAGAGTGGTAATGTTGTCTTAGAAACCAAACATGCAAGTTGTAGCGCTGGCTGTGTGTCGGTGTGTAAGGTGCTGCTATAGCTATAAATGCCAAAGGATATACACAAGGCAAGGTTTGTTGCTATCTTTTCACCCTGACTAGTATTTTAGGGGGATGGATGCTGCTGTTTCAGTCTTGATTCTCCTTCATGTGCAAGACTCTCTGTTTTAAGTAATTTTATCTTCTGTGTTGTTGTTACTGGAGAAGTGAAACACCAGCTAGTGCTTGTCCTAAAATTCAGCTACTCCGAAATGTCTGACCTGTGCGTGTTGTTCCTGTTGGTGTCACAGAGACATCTCAGATGTGTCGTTTTTAATACAAAAGAAGGGTTGTATTTGACGCTTTACCTATTGGCCAATGGTGTTAGTAATGACAAAAGTCAGATTATATTGGTGGCACATTAGACCTGACTGTTTACTTAAACAGTGAAACATATTGAGGAATACAAGTCTCACTGTTATCTAGCACTTCTCCTGGGGGATAAAAGGAGTGGGAATAGCCAGGTTTGAACCCAGGATAACTATCCAGCTTGTCATTCAGCCTATCTTAAAGCTGAGCATGGTATTTTACTAATAGCTATGACCGACTGCCTTGTCTATTGGCAATGTAGAGACCTCTAAACAAACTAACCTTAATGTCTGGTTAAGATAAAACTCTGATAAAAAAATCAGCACACTTGGATATGACCTTCTAAGGGTCATTCTGATTGCTGCTTCAAGGCTGAATATGTTTAGGGACCTTGGAAAGATTTGCAGAGTTGCTGATGGAAAGTAAAATCCAGCATGCTCTCAGCTGTTGACTGCCTTACAGTGCTGTGATCCTAAAATAAATGTCATAGTATATGAACTTCCTGCAGCTTTGATTTGAGTTTAGTGGGACCCTATTAGAAGTCAGAAATGCTCTTGAAAAATCGGTGTCTGAGCTACTGTGTGCTGTGCTTTCTGTATTTTCAGACATGCAACTAAAAATGTTCCATATTTGCTTTCCTTCCTTAGGCTGGGTTGATGTGGACCACGTGATAACGAGGAAAATGCAGCTAATAGCAGAAGCTGAGGTAAACACAATACTTGCTTGTGATGGGGAGCAGGACAATTGACCCTGGATGTCTTTTTGGAGAGTCACTAGCCCTGGAACACCAATAGCCCTATTCAGTCCTAGCTTGAGTGCAGTGACTCTTCCCCAGCCCTCTTTCTCTGTCCCACTTTGTACAAGAGGGGTAGTGTTATCTCATGAGGTTCTGTCTTACTTGACCCCAATAGTTTGAAAGTCCAAAGATAAGAATGAACTTTGAGACCTGTAAATAAAATGGAAATTGCCTTACCACTGACTTTTGGCAGTCTGATGATTAGCCAGCCTGCTTGCATCTTGAGCCTTTAAAATGCTCTGTGTCCTGCTATCCATTGAATAAAGGGCAGCACGGAGCCTGTAATCCCACAGCTTCTGCTGCCCTGGCTGTGGAGATGACCTTCCTGAGCTTTGGGCTCATTCTTTTTGCCAGTGAACAACATCCTCGAACAAAATAGCACTGGGTGTTTCTGGCACCATCTGCATCTGTGTGGGCTGCCATTGTCTTAGATTATATTAAGGTGATTTATGCCCAAATTAAATTAAATTGGCTAACGATGAACTGCACCCTCCTTTTTAACCATTGTTTTGTGGCACCCGTGTTCTTCAGGGCGAATCGCCCTGCGCTCTTGCATAATTTTATTGCAGAAAATTCCGTGGTAAATCTGAAGTAATCTAATTGTGCCATCTTGACATGAATGGTAAGGAGTGGATACTTAGAAGACAGAGAAAAATACCTCACTCCTTTGAGATATTTTTCTGTTTAACTATTTTTTTTCTTTTTTCTCCCCACCCCTCTAACGTGGTGTGTAATTTATAACAGGTATAACTAAAGTGTATTTAAATGTCTTCTGCAAAGGGCATGCTCCTTTTTTTACTGAAACTTCTAAAATTCAGCCCATTAGAGGGGTAGTCAGCTCAGAATTTTATTTCAGATGTTGTCTTATCCTGTTTATCCTTACTGAGAACAGGAGATCAAGCCTAGTAACTTCTCTGCAGACAAAACAGTCGTTGTTAATCATTGTGTTGGCAGTGGGTGTTTGCAGGAGAAGGCTTTCACTGTAAAGCACAATGCAAGTTCCAGGGAGCCCTAGCTGGTTGCAAGGGGACAACTTAACCTTGGATTTCTTTCTTCAGAAGTGTCTCTTGTTCCTTATTTTCTTCCCTGGTCACCAGCTTTGAGACACAGTTTGTAGACAAAGTGATTTCTTACCCACAAAGAGAATCCTAGAAAACCAGTAGGTCAGTGGTGTTTTAATTGCTGAAGTTTCTCCCAAAACACAGGGAGTTCAGATTTTAAGCCCTGAGTTATGCAGCTTCCAGATTTGTTTAAGGTGCCTCAAGGCTGAGTTTAAAAAAACCCACCCTACTGCCAAATACCTGGGTACTTCTGGAGTGCTTCCCTTTTGTTGTGGGAACCACTGAACAGAGGCTTGGGTTGCAGTTTACCTTTTGTGTGGTAGGTATCTAAATTCTAGGCAGATGCTTGACCTGTGAAAAGCCTGGCCACTGACAGCTCCTGCAGGTGTAAATGGGATTTGCAGGAGCCGGGTGTTACTCATGCGTAGGAGGCTTTCAAGCATCTGCAGTCTAAAAGTCCAGTCCTTTCTTCATTCTAAAAGGAGCTGAGAATGGTGTGTTCTGTCACAACACGTGTCAGTGGCCAAAATTACTAAATCTGGTAGAATGAGTAAAGCTCTGGGGAACTGTTGCAACTTTATAAGTAAGGGTTACTTCCCTCAACTTTCTCTGACTTGTCATCAATTTTTATTATTGGCCAGCTTCTGCTTTTGATGGCATAGCATTCTTTTAAGGATTTTTTTTTTGTAATTACAGTTAGTTACAATTACTGTAGGGTCTGTACTCTGGCTTGTATTTTATTTAATCTGTTAAGAACTCGTGCCCTGCTCTCCCAATCCAAAGATGTGCACGTGTTGGTATCAGCCCTGGAGGGCTGTGTTAGGAGGAGGCAATCTCAGCAGAGTGCCAGCCAAAGGGAAGAGGCACTTAAAGGAAATATCACCTACTAAACCCTCACTGAGGAGAGATTAGGCTAAAAAAAGGGAGACACTATTAAAAAAAAAGTGTTTTGATGGGAATGAATAGTGCTTTGTTTAGCATGGAAATTTGAGCACTCGAACAGAAGTAGGAATTTCTATTTGACTTTTTGGTAGGGATATGTGCATGCATGCTGTAAAATTAGGCTGTACCAGAGAGCACCAGTGTCTTCTGTTGCAGGATATATTCACAAGTACTCAATATTTGTTGGTTTTTTTTTTTTTTTCTCCTGTTTTTAAAGGAACAAACTCATATCTCTTGCAGAGACAATCCTCTGCCTCCCAGGAAAGCAATATCTAAGAGTAGCTAGATCCTAAGAATTTTGTTAAGCACTGGTGAAGCTTATTTAGTCTATTCTGGAAGCTGCCAAATAGGGGCAAAATGTTTTTTAAAGTTAAATGTTATTCTGCTGCTTCTCCTCCTGCAGCTTTTGTTTCAAGATTTCTCTCTGGATCTGACCATTATAAAGCAGGAGGAATGTAGAGTTTAGATCCATTGTGACTTCAGGGTCTTGTGCTTGTATGTGGTCTCACTTCAGATTGTCTTGTATTTTCTGCCAGAGAGTTAAACCTACTTGGCTGTTGTCCCATTAAACAGGAGCATTTTGTAAGAATGCATCATCTGTTTGTGTATTTTATAGGATCATGGAATATTTTGGGTTGGACAGGACCTTAAAGATCATCCTGTTCCACCCCCTGCCATGGGCTGGGACACCTTCCACTAGAGCAGCTTGCTCAGAGCCCCATCCAGCCTGCCCTTGGACACTTCCAGGGATGGGGCAGCCACAGCTTCTCTGGGCAACCTCTGCCAGGGCCTCCTCACCCTCACACGAAACAATTTTTTCCTAAGATCTGATTTAAACCTACCCTCTGCCAGTTTGAAGGCATTGCTCCTTGTCCCATCACTACAGTTCCTCATGAAGAGTTCCTCTCTGACTTCCCTGTAGGTCCCCTTCAGACCCTGGCAGGTGCTGTGAGGTCTCCACACAACCCTCTCTTCTCCAGAAACCTCATTTTTTTTTCCTTTTCAACCTTCAAGATGAGTAAGATAGATAGGAGTTGGGAATTTTGAAGGTGTTCAGGGAAACATATGTGTTTCTTGAGCAGCTGATCAGTAGGAAGACCAGATGAAATTAAATTTAATTATCATGGAGCAAGACTTGCACCCTGAATCTGGAGGCAAACTGGAAAAATCCCAGGCAAAGGATGGTCAGACAAACATGGCTAGTAAACACTTGCACAAAGAAAACAAAACATAATATGCAATTAGATTTTAAGTAATTTCTTGAAAATTACTCTTGCCTTTTGCCTGTGCTGAAGGTGATGGCTGTCTGGCAGAGCATTCAGGAGCTATGGGGCTGGCTCTCAGCTGTGCTTCATCACTAGGCTCATCACATTTGGTGTTTGAGGACTAAACACTAAGGAACTGAATTTTCAGAACTCTGATAAGTCTTCTAAAAGGCCAGAACAATTCTGTATTGAATCTGATGGAGAAGATAAATGTTACTCCAAGTCCTGTGGCCTGATGTGTGTGAACAGGCCAGGATAAGCCCTGGTCTTATCCAAGTAGGCTCCAGCTGTTGGCAGATGGTACAGAAATGTTTTCTTGATGCCTTGCTCTGTCCTGCTCCAGGATAAAAAAGAATATAAATATTTTATGAAAATGTATCCAGCAAGTTAAACAGTTTACTGCTGTGTTTTTACTCTGTCAGCAACTGAAGCCGGCTTTCATGAAGGAGGTGGACAGTCACTTCACAGAGTTTGTGAACAGTTTGGTGGCAAAATCGGCACTCCTGGATTCCTCATCTCCAGCCTCCCTCTTCCCAGCTTCCTGCGCGGAGAAGGAACTGCACAAAGCCAAGTAAGTCCCTTTTAACCTGTTGCTACAACAAGGTTATGTTTCCTGGAAGCTTTATTTCCTTTTTTGTCTCAAATGCTCTCTTCTTTGTTTGCAGGAATTCGAGGGCCCCTCCAGAACATGGAAAAATCTTTACTGCCAGGAGGTCCCTCTTGGAGTGAGTAACTTAACTTCATCAGATTAATTTCATCAAATTGACTGAAAATACCCTTGATAGCAAAATAATGAGGTTTTGCTTTGAGGTGCTTTCCCTGCCACCACCCACAGTCTTATGTTCAAATCCATGGGGACTAATCTGTTCAAGCTTCTCTCTTTCTAAAATATCTGTACTACATCTTGCAAATATAAACCTTAATTACAGCCCTCTCAGTACCACTGGGATCATGGCTAATTATGCTTTGTCTGAGGATAAGCTGAGGATGTGTCTGTGGCACCCCAGTTGTACCTTAACTCTGGTCTCTCCCTTAGTGAGCTGTTTGAAGTGAGTCACATCAGGACAATCTACCACATGTTCATCGCTCTTCTCATTGTCTTCATCCTCAGTACACTTCTGGTAGACTTCATTGATGAAGGAAGGTAAGAATGCCTTGGAAAGACAGGGATAAGGGCTGGGAATAGCTCTTCCAGAGTGCCAGACGTACATGAAACTGCAGAATGGCGCAGAGAGAAGGGGGAATCCTTCTTGGGATGTTGTTGGAAGTGTGGGTTTGAACTTGGCATACTTAGGGATATGTGCTGGAGTTCCTGTTGAGAGGGTATGACCATTTCAAATAGGATAGCTGGATATTAGGAAAACACTACTAACTGATGTGTTACGTGAGAATTGTGGCCAGCACAGTTCAGCCTAATGTGCTTAGCTCACCACGAGGCTGGCAAAAGGGAATGTGGAATACTTTAGCTGAGTATCTTTAATGAGACAGTAGCTTTCAGTTGCTTGTGTTGCTTGAAGAAGGACTCTGCTTAGAAAAACTTTAAATACTTCAGCACTCCTTCCTCTGTTTAAAACTTGCAGTTCTGGAACACTGTACTTGTACTTGAATAAAAATAGAACTTTGTTTTTCCTGGGGAGAAATCTCAAGGATGTTGGCAGAGCCTCTGCTAAGATAGTGCTTTGCAGGTAGCCAGTTGTGAACAACATTGTGAAAGACTGCTTTCCTCACACTTGCTTGTTGCTTAAATAGTATTTTGGCAAGCTCTGTCTCATGTACACAAGTAGGATTACATGTTTATCTTGCTGATTATCTGCTCTTCAGTGTACAAAACCAGAGCTGTATCTTGTTTGTAGTGATTGTTCCTTTAGTCTGGGTACAAATACAGGCTCATGTGCTATTGAATGTTGTTTAGTTGATCCTAACTTAGACATTGGGGGAGGATGGGTATTTACTTTAAAATTAACTAGTGCTGGATTCCCTGATTGCTTTAAAAATAATTTTAAAAATAATATCTGTGGTTTTAGCGAGATCTGGTAATTCAGGTCCAGTTTGCAATTGAGCCTGCCCCTGAGAAGAAATAACTTTTGCTGGCATATTCCATACTGTCATCTTCTCTGATCTTAGTTTAGAAGAGCTGCTTATTGTAGGAGTAAGCTCTGATGAGTGTGAGAGGCAGTAAAGTTGATCAGCCTTTTGTTGATGTCCTTATGTTTTAAGCTTGATTAATGGACTAAAGCACCTGGTGCACACAAGTTAGTCATATCTGGACTGACCTTCTGATGACCCTGAGCCTTTTGGGTAACTTCTAAACTGAATCCATGTGGAATGGCCACAAAGAAGGATTAAACTAGGTTTCAGTGCTGAATGTTAAAATACCCCATGCCTAGAGAGGCAGGGAAGAAGCCTCTTTAGGCTTAAACCCCTGGGAAGAACTGAGTCTCAGTGCAGTAGTGGTGATGTCCTGGGAGTGTTCCCCAAAAGCTGTTGCAGATCCTGGTTCAGCAGTGGATTGTTCAGTCACGTGCTTGTTCTTAGCAGGGATGAGCTTGAGCCTACTCTTAAAGCACATGCTGATCTTAGAGATGTGCTTAAGGCCTGTGGGATTTGAAGGTAAGCTGTGCCTGACAGCACTGATGGCATCAGTCCTTCCCTTATTTTCTGGGATAGTTTGATGCCTTGTAGAGGCTGACGTGGAACAGGGCCTAGACAGAGTGAAAGGACAAAGGGTAGGTATTTATTGAAAGGCCTTCAGAGGGCACATCTTGGGCAGTGCAGGAGTCCCGCCGAGACTACACCCAGCATGGACGACAGTCACCTGTTTTAGGGACAGATATAAGTTTTGTCCATTTGCCTATCAGAGGTTAATTGTCCAATTACAGCTCCAGGTAATAGAGTCCCATTCTCCCAGTTTGCTCCCCCCCAACTTACTTTTGTTTCCATGTCTCGGGGCCTGATACAGTGAGGTGTCCTTGATTCTCAGGCCTGGAGAGGAATTGTTGTGTCTGACAAAAATGGGAAAAGCAGTAGCTAACACACTACGTGGAACTCAGAGTTATACACTAAAGAATTGCAGGATTACAAATATATGAAAGTATAAAAGCTAAAATCCTAAGGCATCAGTTGAGGGTGGCCACTTGAAGCTGCCACAGACAGCCCTTTGTTTCTGAGCTGCAATTGCCTCGGTCACTTCTATTCAGACTGTCAGACAATTATGATCTGGAAGCTTTGTGTTTTGTAGCCACTTAGAGAAGTATTTCTAATCAAAGGATGGATGCTGAAAATGGTCTCTTTCCTTGTGCCTTCTAGGCTGGTCCTTGGATTTGATCTCCTGGTCTTCGTTTTTGGAAAGTTCCCAGTTGTCTTCTGCACTTGGCTGTGCATGTTCAGTGCCACAGTAGCTGTTCCATACAACCTTTTTGTCTGGTGGGCCCAAGGCTATTCCAGTTCCTCCCATCGTGCAATCCACTCTTTCTTCTATGGGATGCTGTTCACACTCTTCCAAGTAGCTGGGCTTGGGTTTGGACCAACCTATGTTGCTGTATCCTATGCCCTGCCTCCAGCTTCCCGCTTCATTGTAATACTGGAGCAGGTAAGTCCCTACCCTGTGTCCTCTGTATCCTAGGATACATTGGATTTTATTTTCAAAGTGGAAAGAATCCTTTTTCCCAAAGGAGTCAAATGTTACTCTTATTCATTAAATTAAGCCAGGGCCATGGATGCAGTATCTCTGAGACTTGAGGACAGTTACATGCAGCAAATCTAATAAGAAAGAGTAGAGAATAAACTTCATTTTGACCTGGAAACCACTCATGGGTTTTTACCCAGTATTTAAGATTTTACTGTGGATTTTTGCTTCGAGGCTGAAATTCCATTTACTTCTGCTTGTCTTGTGGATGCTAAGTGCTTAAGAGCAATTTTAAGAACATGTTGTGCCATAGTGCGCAAGGAAGCTGTAACATTCCTCTTTGAAAAACAAAACCCAAAGAAAGCAAGCACGTAGTCAAGAAGTGGTTCCTGTTGGCATTTCTGTTCCCAAGAAGCAAGTGTCTTGGCTCTGTAGTCAGAACTTGTTTGGAAGTGGAATTTTTTTGTAGCAGGGAGCAGGGGAAGAGTGCAAGAGTGGAGGTCTGGTCAGACCATCAGGTTAAAACAAGGATGGTCAGGGATGAGTGTAGTTTTAAGAATTAACTTTGGACTGGTCCTTCTTTTGGTTCTTCAGTATTAAAACAAAATTTAAAAAAAAACCTTCTCAACAGCTGTGGGCTATTTATGTGGGGCACCACCTTATACCCAGGTAGTGATAATTGCTGTACAACACATGTAACTTCAAGGAGTCATCTAGACTTTGAAACATCCTGGCCTGCTGGAATAGAGAGGGGTTTCCCTTCAATTTTACGTTAATGTTAGCTGATTAGTGACTTGCTGGTGTTATTCAGAGTCCTCGTGTATGTGGTGGTCCTGCAAGTGTAGATGAGATGTGTTTTGACTTTCCTGAGCCATGATTGCTGCTCCATGTTTCCCCTTGCAAGGAGTTGGAATTCATGTAGGTTAAACAGGCTTGTGGGCAGAGGAAGCAGCCCTTTCCTTGTAAAAGGGCTAAATTGGAAAGACACCATGTTGCTGTAAAATGCTTGATCCAGTCTTCACTGGAAAGCTGGGAAAACGAGAGCACTGAGCTGCTCTTCTCTTGGCCTTACAGGTTCGTCTTGTTATGAAGGCTCACTCCTTCATCCGGGAGAACGTCCCCAGAGTCCTGTCCTCGGTAAAGCACAAGTCTGGTGAGTAACTTGCCCTGCTTCATTTTACATAGCCAGCTCTAGCTTTCCTTCCCTTGCTTTGAGCTGCCCTCGTGAGCTGGAGAGGGGGGATTTGAGCAGGTGACTTTGGATGGGGATGTCGAAGGTTTTGCATCATAATTTCAGCCTGAACCTTTTCATTTGTATTCAGCTGTATTAGACAAACAGGCTAGACTGTTGTTCAGCTCTAAGTCCTCTCTGGATCTTAAGTCTTTGTTCTCCAGGATTCCTTATTTCTCCTTTTAGGAGTAAAAGGTGTCTAGATGTTGCCTGCACACCTCCAGCTCAGTGCTCCAGTTGAAGTGACAGCAATGATAGAACAAAAGGTCTTTTAAGCAAAGCAGGCCAGAGCTGACTGGACTGAACCACATGTTGATACAGGCCTTGCAGCTTTATCTTCCCTAGGAGGAAAGGAAATGTGATACCAAGGTGTTAGCAGATAGTTAGTTACCCTCCCTTGTTAACTGTGCTAAGTGCACTCCATCTGAAAGGTTGAGATTGTTTAATTCTCTGCCAATCCCATACCTTTAGTTCCAGACTGAGGTTTCTGAGGTGAGAAGGGTTCTGTCTTGTGAAAGGCTTCTGGGGAAACGGAAAAGTTTCAGTCAAAAGTAAAAGTAAAAGTTTCAGTCAGTAAAAAGATTGCAGAGTGTTCTTTTGTTTTTTTATTTCCCCCTCTTCCCAGGCACAGCACATATTCCCAGAATTTCTCAGTACCTGTATTTCCTCTTTGCTCCCACCCTCATCTACAGAGACAACTATCCCAGGTAATGTGAGCAACAATAGAACATTAAAGTAGTCTGAAATCTGAAGCCAACATTAAGCACCCCTGGGTGTGATCAATTTATGAGTTAGAGCTTTCATAAAGATGGGGTTAAGATGGCAAGGGCAAGACTTGCTCATGGAGTTCTGCTTTTATTTCTTTGGGAAACTCGAAGTTAAACAAATTAAGAACTTGCTACAGATTACGTAGTGACAGACAGTTCCTGCAGCAGGAACTTGAGTGTTTTATGTGGTGCTAATAAGCAGCCCTGTCTCTGGGTTTGAGGCTGAAGCCTTTAAAAGTGGGAACTCCCAAGCTCTTCTGTACGTTTCTGGGTTGCACCTTGGCAGTGTGAAGTCAGCAGTCCTTTACACAACTGCGGCAGATCCCCACCTCCTACAGAACTGCACAGTGCTGCCCTCCAGATACCTTTCCATTTATGGAGTTGCTGGAGTTCTGCTGTAGCTGAAAGTGAGGAACCAGCACTTTGGGCAGACATCCCTTGGACGTCAGGAGATTAAGAATCCTGGAATTTGAAAGCCTTTTTTTTTCAGAGAATACATCAGTAAAATTGTAAAATCCTTCAAGTGATTGAAGGGAGGGGTTTGCTGCTTTGTGGTCCTTCTAAGCTATGATATCCTGTTCTTTTTCCTAGGAATCCCACAGTAAGATGGGGCTATGTAGCTACCAAGTTTGCACAGGTGAGTAGTGCAGCTTTCTGCACAATACACTCTTGGAGATCATGTAAGATGCGTTGCTCAACAGCTCTCTCTTTGGCATCAAATCACTATACCTGGCGTGGGCTTACCAATAAAGAATATTTTTCAGTGACTAACAAATAAACTGTGATCTTGCTACACTAATGGTTGTGCCAAAGAAAAAAAAAATTAAAATTGTTGCTTAAACAAGCCTCCAGATAAAAAAAACTCTGTGTGTGTAGAGCAACACCCATGCCCTCTTTCTTCACCCTGATTGTAGTGCAGTGGCACAGCTTCCTCTCTGCAGATATTCAGAGCAATTTTGAAATAATGAGGCCTGGAGTGCAAATCCTCAGTGCTTATTTGAGTTCAAGGTTGACTGGTTCTTCACATTTCTGGCCGTCAGCTTCAGTAGCTTCTTGTGGATGTGTTTCCAAGTAATGGATTTCTGTGACTGAAACCTTTACTGTGACACAATGCTTTTATGGTTCAAAGAGCAAAACAAATTTTAAAAAAACAGGCTACATGAACAGGCCTTTGTCTGCTTGCTGTTGGATGACAGAGCACAAACCTGCCTTACATCAGAGTATTTAAACAGTGACTTGCATTTTGACCTCAACATCCACAACATGGATTCATGAGCCAGAGAAAGCCTGAGGTGCTTTGGCCTGTAAATGTCTCCTTTGGGATAGGAAAAAAAAAAAGCTTTAATATTAGATTTAACTACAGTAAGTATTTTTCAGTTATTTCTGCCCTTATCTTGGATGTAGATCAAGGGTATTTTCCCCACTTTGGCAGTGGCACAGAATTTTTGTGTCAAAACTTGTGAGTTGATAGGACTGGGAAAAACTGACAGCTGCTGTAGTAGAAAAGAGAAGTTGATTTTGCTGCTGGCTGTCAGCATGCTCCAGGGATTGCCACGGCTTTCGTTCTGCCTGGATCCTTAGGGAGGTTTATTGGCAGCAATGTAAAATAAATTACTTTGGCTTGTGTTGGCAGCTGCTGTTCTCTCCTAGAGCTGGCAAGTGGTGATGTGTTAATTGTGTGTTTCTGTGTTATGAAGTCAGGTTTTGGGGTATTTTTGTTCCAGGTGCTTGGTTCACTTTTCTATGCCTACTACATCTTTGTGAGACTCTGCATTCCTCAGTTTCGCAACAGTAGTCAGGAAACCTTCAATCTTCGAGGGCTGGTCCTCTGCATCTTCAACTCCATCCTGCCAGGTAAGGCCCACATCCATGAGGGACTTTCACCTTTGTGGAAGGAAGAAGTGCTTCTTTTAAGATCCATTCATGACAGGCAGAGATCAGCAAAGGAGATCTTGTGAGGGCAGACTTCAGCATGAATGGGTAAAACTTCAAAATCAGCAATACAAAATAGAAGCTGGGTTTGAATTTAACTGTCTTCCACTCAAGTTGCAGGCTCTGGGGCAGCCTTGCGGTTGCCTTCTGGGGCGAGCGGGGCCTGGTGTGATGAGAAACTGAAATACTGTCGTGCTGCCTGTACAAAACAGTAAAGCTCATCTATGTCAGTGCCTGTAAGAACAGTTTTTCACTGTGTTAGGTGCTCTTGCTTATGGCTGAGAGAAAACACTACAAAACTGGTCTGGATGTCCCTTGTTTCCAGGTGTACTGATTCTGTTCCTGGTGTTCTTTGCGTTCCTTCACTGTTGGCTCAACGCGTTTGCCGAGATGCTGCGCTTTGCAGACAGGATGTTCTACAAGGTAAGAAGCAGGAGCTGTAGTTTATAAAGCTGCTGAAAGTCGTTGTCATAATGAAAAAAAAAAAGGAGGAAACTGAAGATTGTTTTACCACACAAAGCAACAATGGGATTTTGCTTGGTTTTTGCTGTTAAGGCTTAAGTTTGTTGCTGTGCTGTAGAACAGATTTAATTTCCACTTGGCAGTCTGAGTTGCTTTAAGGTGAAACACCCTGTGCACAAACAGAAGCAGCCACCACACCTCCCCATAGCTCCATTAGCCCTCTTTTTGTTCTTTTATCACGTCAGCCACTGCAGTTTGGGATACAACCAGACCTTGATATTTCAAGTAGAATGTTGAAAGTGTGGTGGAAAGCTTCGTCAAATTGTTATGTTAGCTTGGTATTATTTTGTTCAATATTTTTCAATTTGATGTCCTAGAAAAGCCCTCTAGAATGTTTTATAGTTAATTAGATTTATAGTCTTTCAATTGTGCTTTCAGGACTGGTGGAATTCCACATCCTATGCAAACTACTACAGAACCTGGAATGTGGTAGTACATGACTGGCTCTATTACTATGCCTACAGGGACTTCCTTTGGGTGAGTAACAAGCAGATGTATTCTTTTGTTAATTAAACATTTAACTACTGGGCAAAACGGTACATTTGTCAAGATGCAGCAAACCTGTCTGTTTAGAAGCACAGAAATGTTTCACGTCAGCTGTTGTGGGGAGCCACTGTGGTTTTTAGAGAGATCCATTGCTCGTTTCCAAGTCTTTAATGTGTGCAAAACTGAGTCTGAGATGTAGGAATGCAGGGATTGACTCAACAGTCAGAACTCATGTTGCAGTGTTTCCGTGAGCTGTGGTAGGTATTTAATGAGTGGGCTCAGCACAAGTACTTATGCAGGGAACCAGAAATGCACCTGAAGAAAAACACCTAAACCCCGAGGTGCTCTGTAAAGCACTTAGCGTTTCACACGTGCCTCTTGGCTGGAGGAGAACCTTCTTAGCTCAGGGAAGAAAATCCAGTGTGTTGCAACGACCAAACAAAAACCACAGCAGAGTAGCTCCTAACACTTGGCACTCTCCTCTCTCGCAGTTTTTTGGTAAGAAGTTCAGAGCAGCAGCCATGCTGTCTGTCTTCACCGTGTCAGCTGCTGTGCACGAGTACGTCCTCAGCATCTGCTTCGGCTTCTTCTACCCGGTTCTCTTCTGCCTGTTTACTTGCTTTGGAGGTAAGTTCCAAGGAAGAGAGTGTGGGAGTGGGTGTGGGGTTTGTGGCTTTTTTTAGAGAAGCATGCTTTGTGCTTTTGATCATGATGCCAGCTGTTCCTTAAGCAGCAACACACAGTATTGTTGTCCAAGGGCTGCAGTTGTGAGTCCAAGCTTTGCGAATGGATTTTTGCAGCTCAGTAAATACACACCTATAGACACACAGAGGATATGGAAGCCCCATGATCAAGGTCTTGGTGGTGAGGAAGAGAGATGTACACGATATACTGCTGTTCCTGTGACACTGCACAGAGTTTAACAGCACTGCTTCCTCTTTGCCAAGCTGTAGTTGAATCGCTGTGTGTCAGCACCTTGTCAGTCTTCCTCTGTAAAGCCACAGTATAAGGCAAGTATTACTTCACTACTGCAGTGAGGAAGAGCCCGTTTAGAAGTCAGAGCTCTTGCACTTTTTTTTGGGTTTTGAGTTAGAGGGCTCTAATAAACTCTAGGCCACCCCTGCCATGCCTTGGTGACCAGTGTAGCACAAATAATGTTGATCCCCAGAGGCACACAGCTGGGCCAGCTTGTTGGCAAACTTACTGGAAGTAAATATCAGAGTCGGGTCAGAGTATTTGCTCTACTGCCAAGCATAACCAGATTTTCATGGAGTAGCCTTGTTGCTCCAGAGATGAAGTGCAAGGAGGGGAAAATCCAGTAAAATCAGTTGATCTTTGATTCTTGAGTCTTGTTTCTGAATAAAGCTTCTCATTTCGCCTCTTTCCAGTGGTCTTCAACTTCACCCTTAATGACCGTCGGAAAGGGCCCTTCTGGAATGTGATCATGTGGACTTCCCTCTTCTTGGGCCAAGGTGTCATCATCTGCCTCTACAGCCAGGAGTGGTACGCCCGCCAGTACTGCCCCACGGAGAACGTGAGTGCCCGGCCCGGCCCGTGGGATAACCAGCTGTGGGAGTGGCTGTCCTGCCTTGCTGTGCAGGAAGAGTGGAAGTTACATGGCATGAGCCTTTCTGGCAGTGTGCTACATCCGTTCCTTAGGAGTTATTTAGCCTAGGGGCTGCCTAACAGAAGTGCTTTCAGGAGTGCTCCTTCTGTGCTGGTAGTATCTCACTACTTGAAACTGAGGGTGGTGTTACCACATTTCTGAGGATATCCTAGACCCCGTTTAGGCTGTGGCAATGGAACTGCAGCACTTGGCCAGTGAAATCAGGAGAAACTTTTGTAGGAGGCCCACAAAAACTGTGCCTGTTGTCCCTCTCCCAGGCTAGAGTGGGTGGTGGGGAGAAGTGGTGACCTGTAGATGGTTTGGGGTTTTGATGGTGTTTTTTGTAACTCATTTTCTTGGTACAAGATTCTGGTCTAGATAAAACTTCCTGCTGTCCTAGTTGATTTCAGTTTTAACCAAAAGTATCCTTTGGCAGCCTCTATTTTAAGTTTGATTCTCCTCATTTAAGAGTTTGCCATCATAAATTACTTGGCTTCTTGATACAAGAGGCTACTAGGCACAGCGTTTACCTGATGTAACAGAACTTGTGGCTGTAGCTACACTTCCAGGCACTGCTTAATGAGGGCAAGAACAGGGTTGTAGGGTGCAGAAATGTGGTTTGATCTTTCCTGTTAGAGAAGTTTGACTTTAGCAGCTCGTACCACAGCTGGTGCTGTCAGCCTGTGACTAATTTACTGCCTCTCCATGTTTTTCAGCCCACATTCCTGGACTATTTAAAGCCACGCTCATGGTCGTGTCACATAAAGATGTGAAAATGGGGTGCTCTGGCCATGTCATCACAGAAAAACAGAAGTGTCCTCCAAGTATTTGGACCAATGATCTAACTTGCTACAGACTTTTTCTAAGGGAAGTTGTGCCTCCTGATTACTGGGGAGAAACTGTAATTTTTTTTAACATTGCTGGAGCAAACCAGTTGATCTGGATTGCAACAGACTTCAAAGGCAGCATCTATTACATGCTGTCCCACTTTGAGCCATTTCCATGCCAGTAAAACATTGAGCTGAAGGTGGAGTCTACTGGAATCCTACTCATCCAGGGGTCCCCTCAAGTTGCTGCTTTTCTGGACAAGAGGCAAGCTAGTCAGATTTGCTGGTAGCTCATTGTTGGTATCCGTCCATCTTTGTTAGCCATCTCTTTGCAATTTTTCTCCTTTTTGGTAATGGGATGTCTGCAGAACTTCTGTTCTTCATGATCCTGCCTGCCACTGTGACAGAGAAAAGTGGCAGAGCAACGGGGTGTTTGCCTCCTTGCTCTGAAGATGGCCAAAGTTTCCCTGCGTCCTGTGCATGCTGGCTGCCAACAGATACAAAATGGGCAGAAGAAGAGGGATTGTTACCGTGCTTGTGGCTGCATCGCAGAGTCAGGTTCAGAAGCAGGGCATGGTGTGTGCAGTCTTTATATGACTTTTTACACCAAAAATTTGTTTTCTCTGTATTCATTTAGTTCCCAACTGCCTTACAGCCTTTTTGTTCTCTGAAGGCCCCTGTGAACAACGGAGCACTTTTTCTTCTTGCTCTTCCTTTCTCCTGCTCTAGGTAATCAGTTCTTTTAACATGATTAACTTGTAAAAGAGCTTTTGCTTTAATTTGGCAGGTGCTTTAAGGTATACAGATTGTTAAGGGTTTCTTTGCCAAGAAAAACTTGAAATACTATGACCCAGCTGTAAGAAAATAGGATCAACTTTACAGGTACAGAGCATGATCTTGTTTGAAATGGCCAAGTGCAGTTCAATGTGCCAGCACCCCTTGCCCGTGTGTTTTGGAGCAGCTGCTAATGCTGCTGGGGAATTAGGATTGGCCCAGAGCTCTTTTGTCACCTGCCTGTGTCTGCCCTGACATCAGAGGGGGCTTCAGGTGCAGATCAGCTTCCTGGGTGTTGCCCTCTTGGTGAAGAGGTAGGACGTGCTCCCATACACACCAATAAAGGCAGGGGCCTTGTGTGAGTTTGGTGTTTCCATAACAATTAATCAGAGTCCCTTCAGCTCCCTTGTTCTGGCAGGTGCTAAACAGAACAGGGAACTGCCAGAGTGTCTGGGTCCAGTTTTACTGGAACTGTAGCTCCCATTACTGGAGACAGGGTCACCTGATGGACATACCTTAACTTTGGTGAAAAGGGTCACCTGATAGAGATACCAGAACCTTGGTGACAAATATTTTAGAATTACTCAGATGTTATCAGCAACAGCCAATGGAGAACAGCATTTCCTTACCAGCTACAGCCCTGGGTATTTCATACCAGGAGTATTGGGACCATTGATGGACTTGTCTCCCAAGCCACTTCAGACTTTCCTTTGGGCTTCTGTTTTCACTAACCTCAGTCAGAAGTAATTTCATGAAAGCTAGGGAATGCTTCAACTCTTCCAAGTCTTCAGTCTTCTGTAAGAAGGAATCACGCTCTTGAGAAAGGGCATTGTACCAGGTCAAATTTGCCAAATAGTGTTTCTGTGTGAGGTTCTCTGAAAACATCTCCTGCTAAAAATTGTTTGATGAAACGGTTGAAGTAATTTCAGAGGAAGTATATGATCAAATTTGGCAGTATTAGTATATAAAATCCTGAGAATTAAATTGATTACTTTATCATCATTCAGATTGAGTAATCTGAAATCTTTCACCATACCTTTTGTGGGAGGAAAGAACAGGAGTTCTGGAACAACTAAGCTTCCTTATTGAAAAAACCGACAAAAAGACAAAAAAACACCCCTTGGCCAAACAGCTTTGTCACCTCCTTGATACAGGATGAGATTCAGTCCAATTCTTTTTTGTTTGCTGCTCAAAACACTTACAGGGGTACCTGCACTCAAAGAGGGTGGGATGGATTAGGGACTTGGTTTGCCATCTTCATACCTGTGGCAGGTCTTGATACAGTTTCAGTGTTTTCAAAAAGAGACCAAAGGATGGCACTTTGTGCCCTGTTTTGGTGTTTCCTGGCACTGTTGTATGCCCAAAAGGAATATCAGCATTTACTGTGTCAGCATCATCACTGTTTGAAGCCTGAGGACTCAAGCATCTGGCAAGCAAAAGGCAACCACAAAGGGATGGTCAGCTGTTGGAACTGGTCTTAGTTTTTGACAAGTTGAGGTTTTCAGCCTTGTAGATCAAGGCATCTGGCAATGTGCTGTCAGGGCATTAACAATTTGGAATAGTTTCAATTCTGTGGGTTTTTTTAATTGCTTTTGAATGTGGGCTTATATTCATTTTTCTCAAGAGTGCTGGAGGGGAAATACTAAGTCTTTTGCACGTTGATTATTTAATTAAAAGTCAATTACACCACGTTTGAGTTTCTTCGACCGCAAGTGCCAGAGCTAGCAGTGTGATGTTCTGGTCAGGGGTGAGGATGTGAAGGTTCCCAACCTGCCCATTATGAGCTCGTAATATAATGTAATATAAGATAATATATACTGTTCTCTGTGGTTCTTTGCAACACAAGAACTGCGCAGCTTGCTTCCATGGCAACTCCCTCAGTTGTGAGGTGGGAAGCCTCCAGCTTTGGAATGGCAGCCAGTACAGCTGCAGCTCCCTGCTCAATAACCTCACGAAAATCAGTGTTACTGTGGCAAAATGCATCCTGGTTTTCATGCAGAAAACGATTTGTTCCTGGGAAGACCAAAGCTCTGTGGAGTCCTCATGCCTAGTCCGTCCTTTCTGTTGGGGTGTGTGGCTGCCAGCCTTGGGGGGTGAAGCAGTCCTGCGTCTGAGCTGTGAGCTCTGTGCTCTCCTGTGGCAGACTGAGTCCAGCGTGTGCCGTGGTGGGAGCTGGGGGAAATCCTGATGGATTTGTTCAATATCACATGGCACGGATTGCATCCGGCCTGCCCGCTGCAGGCGAACTGAACTGTTGGAGCTCCCGCTTCCGAATGCAGATGTGCCAGAGGGACAGCAGATTCCAAGAGTTCATGTGCTCCACAGCATCAGAACCCAACAGACCTCCGAGCCAGCCTCAGCTCGTCCCTTCTCCTGGTGCCCCCAGCCACGGTGCCCCTTCCCTGGCTGTGGCAGGGGACACCCCAGCATTGGCCCTGGCGCTGGCACCAGCCGTTCCACGGTGCAACCTGTACATGTTCTGTCACGTACAAGAGCTGTTTATAATCTACTGTATTACAGCAGTTAAAATATATTTTGCTATTAGGGGAGGAAAAGGAATTGCCTTGGCCTGTTTTTTCTCTGAGGCTTCTGGTTTGGGGGGAGTTACAAGAGGGTACGGAGGATGGAACTTCGAGCAGAGTAAGATATGTGAGGTTTCTCTCCTGGGAAAAGTGGCTGCTGTGGGGAGATGTTGGGGAAAGCCTTGTGAAGGAAGAGAAGCCTGAAGCTGCCTGTGTCCACAGCTGTCTCCTGGGTGGGGCTGCAAGTGTCTTCTTACTTTCCAAGGACAGGGAGGGGACAGGGATGGAGACGTTCATGCCATAGCAGACCCAAACTTAGAGGCACCTGGCAGGAACACAGGGTGGTAGAGGAGAGATCTTGGCTGGGTGTGTGGGGAGAAACCTTTACACAAGCCCTTCTTGAGGTCCTGGAAACCAGCGTGAAATGTCCAAGGTAAATACCAGGTGAGAAGGGAAGCTGGGGTTTTCTAAGCTTTGTATCATCCATTGCATCCCTGAGGGGAAAGGACATCCTTGAGGTGCAGGACAGGAGCACAGGGAAGGAGTTGGTAGCTCTGGGAACAGACCAGAGTTTCTCACCTGCCCCGATTTAATACACATCAGATTTTGGAGCAGCTGCCAAATTTGTGACTTTTGCCCTTACTTTGGGCCTGAAAAGGGTTTGTGAGCTAAGAACTTAATGTGGTATTTTTCCAGCTCTGTACCACGTGCTCCAAAGTCCTGTCTGTGTCCTTAAGCTGTAACAGCTACAGACAAGGCCATTAATCTTCCCATTCTTTCTAGTGGGAATATCAAGTACTGCCAAAGAGGCATAAGATGGAAAACAAAACTTCTGTCAAGATTTTTTTGCAATTTTTTTGTATTTTCTTTCTGAGAAACCATTTGCACAGCAAGACAAGAAACTACCTGTCAGGGTTACTCCTAGATTATACCTACACCCACAAACAGTTATCTGAAGGTAAAGAAATGTAATTACCATAATTAAAACCCACAGTACAGGGATAGAGCTGATAAGGAGGTCAAAAAGTCTTCATAGCAGAAGCATTTATTAAAACTTACACATTTGGCAAAGTTGGCGGGGGAGAAAGGCTTCAGAAGAGAATTCATGGGGATTACGAGACTGATGGAAATTTTTTTTTTCATTAGTAAGATACACCTCCAAGAAAAAAAAGTGGTAAGATTAACAATTGGTGACAAAAACCATTAAATCTCTGACCCAGTCAGATCTATGAAAGAAGCAGCCGTGCTTCATGCAGTTTGTAGGTGGAAACCAAGTGCCCCTTTGGAGGGTGCAGCAAAGCACTGGGGGCTCCTGAACAGATGCACAGAATGTCAGGTGTAAGGGGAGTTTCCACAATAAGTAATAGCAAAAAAACCCCCTTAATCCTATGAAGTACAAATATGGGTTTAATTCTGCTATTGCACCATTCATTACTGCAAATTTTCTTGGCTAAGCATTAAAAAAACCCCACTCACCATGCCTGCAAGTGGAGTGCCTGTTCCGGGACCAAAAGCCAGTGGAAGGAAGCTGAGAGGAGCCTCATGGAACAGCTCAGTTGGTGAGGACTCGTCAGGTAAGTCTGGCCTGGACACTGCGGGGTTCTACATCTGACTCTCCATCCTTCCAGCTTCCCTTTAATAATGGGATCTTTCCCTGCATTACATTTTGCCTTTATTTATGCAGTTGCTGGTGTTTAGGGCATTCCCAACTCTGCAGGAAGCTGACTGCTAGCAGTCCACCAGAAGGAAAATGGCTTTACAGACACACAGACTGACGCTGATTTAGAGCGTCCCTTGGTGTCCATGCACCTAGAGCTTTACCTCCTACAGATAGCACAGAACTTATCCTAGGCTTCACCAAAGATCTAGCAACCACTAAACATGGGATTAGCTTCCTGTGGTTTAGATCCTGCTTTGGGGTAAGGCACCAGGAATTCTGCCACAGATTTTCTCAGTCCTATATTTTATCATCAGTTTTGCTTTCTCTTTCAGCAGCAGAGTAAATGCTGTTGAAGTGGTTCTGAGGTGCTGTTCTCCAGGAATCCCCAAGCTGAGGGATACCTCCAGGGTGCTTGACCACATGAGGGCTGTTTCTTTCTCTCTGGAGAGTAGTTTTGTTCCAGAGGTTTCCAAAGCCTGACCTGTGCCAGTGCTTCTCTCCACGGCCCAGGGTACTTACAGTCCCCACAAACTACCAGAGCCCCAGGGGGCTTTGGGGTGATTATTTCCATCTCCTGTCTTTTTCTGTGTAGAATAGTCTTCTCTAGGGCATGTGTTTGTTCCCTGGGCAAAAAGTTTGCTGACCTCCTGAGATAAATTTATCCTATATTGCATCACTTTGCTGACCACACCATTTGACACAGATTTGAAGTGCTACCTTCCAGTCCCTGCAAACACGCTCAGAAACACCCTGGTGCTGGTGTCAATCCCTTGCCGAGGCTGTTTTGTCCACACTGGTTTCTTTAGCCTCAAGAAATAACAACAGAGCTTGTTTAGATGGTCACCCTGACCTCTCCCATTCCCTGACACATTTCTTGCTCAATAGTGACAGCCACGTGTGCCTTGTCTGCAGAGCTGCCCGCAAATGCGAGATCAGCTTTGGCATTATCCTAATCGCTGGAGCAAATTCAGACACCTGACAGACCACCCTGTCAGTTTGATGGGTGCTGGAAGGTAGGTAAAGAAGGGATAAGGAGCCCAGGGCAGAGCTGGGAACACACAGCAAGGTCTCTCCCTTGGTCTCTTCTGGTAGGTGGCTGTGCTGCCTGGTGTGGCTGGATGAACGGACCAGCTGTCCTGCCGGAGTGCGGGCCGAGAGGTTTGAGGGAAAGATATTTTGGGATTAATAAATAAAAGAGTTGCTAAATGAGAACTTAGAAGCATCCTTCCAAAGGATGCCAGGCTAGCAGGGATGCTCTGTGATCCATGATTAAGAAAAGAAGCTCTCCTGGCTTTAATAGACTTAGCAGGGAATAGCTTTACACTTCTTTGTACACAAGCAATGCTTAACGGCGCTAGGAAGGGAGGAATGTTTCAGTTTGTATGCAATAGGGCATTGGAAGAAGACTGAAAAATGGATTTTGGCCAACCACAGGCAATGCATGCTTAATCTGCCTAAAAAACATGATATCTCATCTATCTTTTTTGACCCAATGGAGGGAGCCTTGGCTGTAAGGCTCAGGCTGAGCAGGACAGAGTGGTGCACGGTTTAGGTTGCAGTAAGGGAGTGGTGGGCTGCTGTGGGGTGGGTTGGAGGACAAGGTCTTCCCCTCCTTTTCAGGATGTCTCTTATCTGTGTGACACTGAAACCTGTCAAGAATCTAAGGAAGCAATAACTGGCAGAAGCTGTTTTTCTGAGTATCATTGGGACCATGGTAGAGTCACACCCACTCCCATGAGTGCTGTCATCAGCTGTTTCTCTGAGTGTATCATTATCTGGGAGAAGGGACATCCTTGCACATGTGTCCCAGTGTTACCCTGATCCTAAAACTCATCAGCTTCCCCGGCACAGTTCAGGGTTGGCTGTTTCCACCTGCTTACAGATAGAGATTGTTTCTGTCAGGTTCTGAATCATGTACTGGGAAAGGTAAAAGCAGTGTGAAAAGCCACTATATGAGCTTCCCTCTCCCAGCTGCCAAACCTGTGTCCTCTTTGGGAGGGAACCAGGAGTATGTGCACAGCTTTCATGTTTTTACAAGGCCATGTGGTGACTGGACAAGGGGGAGTGGCTTCAAACTGAAACAGAGTAGGTTCGGGTTAGATATTAGAAAGAAATTCTTCCCCCTGAGGGTGGTGAGGCACTGGCACAGGTTGCCCAGAGAAGCTGTGGCTGCCTCATCCTGGGAAGGGTCTTTACTACTAAGGGAGTTTTTCCTCAGCTCTCATCCCTTCTTTCCCTCTGCTTTAGCTACTCTTTGATGATGAAAAGGCACTGGATGAAATCCTGTAAGACATCAAGGAGTTGATAAATGCAAGATTTTGGGAGCTGAACATATTATCAAGCAGTGTTTGCTCAGCAAACAACCCTGTGTTAGCTCAGCCCCAGTGAGCATCTAAGTCCATCGCAAGTGTGAACAAAACCACTTCAGCTCCAACCTTTTGTGCTGATGCTCAAGAGTCTACACATGAGACGTTATGATTGACCAATGCCATAGTTCAGGCAGTGCATTAAACTCAGTCCCATTTAAGCACTATCTAATCAACAGCTCTGGTGACTGATAGATTACATTAATCTGTAGAAATGCTCAGAATTATCACCAGCAGATTTTCAATTTATTGTGCTACCTCCTCCCTGGGGCATCTTTATGCTCGTGGATTCCTCACACTTCTCTTACCTGATTTCCATCACCTTTCTGGCACAGCCAAAGGCTGGTGCAGCTTTTGGGGGCACGGCAGCCTTGTGCTCTTCTTCCAGATGCTAAAAGCAGACCTAGAGCAGTAGGGAGGCATTGTCTCCATGGCAGCCTGCCCTGGAAGAAATAAACCAAAGGCCATGTAAACTCTACTGAGATTCCAGTATAAGGAAAAGTGGGGGAATGGTAAGGAATAACCAATTTTCAGTTGTCTTTACTTGGGGATATCAGGAAAGTAGCAGGTAATAAAGGACCAGTTGACAAAATGTGTACTGGCCTTTTCCAAAGCTAAAATATGACCCCCAGATATCTGCTGGGATTCAAGAGCATTCAAGGGATGAACTCCAAGAAACTTGATTCGCAGTCACAGGTGAAAAGAATTTCTGTAATTTTAAATGTGATATGGTGCAAAGAACATGCGGTGCAGATATGACAAAGGGAAGTCATGTTCAGTGGAAAAGTGGGTGGTTCGTGATTATGTGGATGATTTATGGAAAAGAAAATAAAAGGAAAGGATGGATACTTAAAATGTAAAGTAAAACATCGCTTTGAAGATCATTAACCAGACAGCACTCTCTGAGGGTAATACTTTTTTTTACCTTATCAGTGCATAATCATCTTCATCTAGATACTGAATTATCCTGATAATAAAGTATGTAAATAAATGTTTTCTTTGTTGATAGAAGTTTATCATCTCCTGTGTAAGATAACAAACAGTTGTTGAGTAATTTGCAACTAACCTTCCCAACCTTTGCCTCTACAAGACCTTGACTCGTTCCCGATTCCAAAAGTGTTTCATCTCTGCTGGTTTTTTAATCATCTTATTTCCTTTATTCAGACTAAAACTAAACCGCACTTCTGGTGCTCAGGTTTGCTGAGCTGCTTCTCATACTGTCACCTTATTCTTTCTCTCAGGGTTATCCTGTCCATTTCCCTACATTAACTTATGCTACTGTCTTGGGGTGATTCTATGACCATACTGTATTCCCCATCGCCTGCTTGATTTCTAGTGAACCTTTAAATTGCAAAGGGGGGAGAGAGAAGCCGAGAGAACTCTTCAAAGTGGCCAGCTTGACCTTGCATCTAGAATGTTTGCATTCTTTTCTCTCCCGATTCTGACAACATTTGGTTGGTTAGAGGATTTTTGCTCTCTAGTCTCTTCGGCTTTCAGCGGAGAAGGGACTGTGATCTGCCTCAGCGGCTTCTGTTCCTTTTTGGACTGTTTTTGGCTTGCTTTTCATCTGAGACCTGCTGTCATCTCTGGACCTGCTCGGCGGGACCCTCCAAGGGGGATCGTCGGACCCTGCCTGGCCCGGCCCAGCTCAGGACTGCAGGTTTTACCTACAGAAAGAACTCTAAAATCCATAGTCCTCTTTTAGGACACAGGGGAGGGGGTTTCAATATCCTTTTTTTCCCGTGACAGCAGGGGACTCTGTTTTGTTAAATAAATAGGTTTTTTTCACTTTCACTCGAGAAATTATTTTTCCCGAACCCATGGGGGAGGTGCTGCCGGGGCCTGCTTGCCTGGCAGGCAGGAGAGAGAGAGAGAGACGCCCCTCTCGGGTTGTTTCCTCCTGGATTTGTGTCCAAACCGGCACAGCTACATGCCATATTTCAGCCTACAAAAGGAGCTGAGACAGCTAAAGGGAAGAAACAAGTAGTTGTCCTAAGAAAGGGAGAGCAAGACGAAGGAATGGAGCCAGAATTGGGCAGACACCAGCATGGCAAAAGGTTAACAGCAGATTCTCAGAAGCCTCCATAGTTAGCCATGGTCTGAGCACAGGCACAGCATGGATATCTGATCCAAAATTGCTTCAGCCAGCAGAGCCCGGAAAAAGAAATCTTAGCTCGTTTTCACAAAGACTTTGGGAACTGGGCCACAGGAAAGGTATTCTCTTGATCCACACAAGGCAATGAGTTCTGAGAGGCTTGGATTCATTTTTGCATTGTAATATAATGAATGTCCTTTCAGCAGAAAACACAAGGTATCCTTTCTCTTTACAGTGGCTCTTTGGTAAGAAACAGTGAAAATGAGAGAAATTAAATCAAATAGGTAAGAGACAATACTGAGAACATGGTAATTTTGTCCTGTAAGGCAAGGGCACTCAGTTACCTGAAGTATTTATTATCTTCTATGATCTAATTACCTGGTCTCAAGCAGCATGTGACAGAAACACAAATGTTTTGATGACAAACCCGAGAGAGGGAGAGAGAACAAAGACAGATGAGACTGTTTTGGAACGGACATGTAAGAAAGTACTTAAAGGAAATTTATAAGGTTTGGCTTGAGGTCTTAGCTTTTATTCAGTCTTCTTTGATCACTTCTTAAAGCCTTCACAGAGTGCCTTCATTGTGAGAACAAGGAGTGGTTTTACTCTGAAATTTGCACTTGGGACTAGAGTGACCTTTCCAGTGAGCTCCATTTAGGTCTCTCTTTCTCTGGGCTTTAGTTAAGTGTTAAGATCAATGCAATGACACAGCCAGCCTTCCCAAGCAAGCTGCTGTTTAGTAAGGATAACAAAATACTTGTAAGGGCTAATATGGCCAAAACCCATGGAAGTGTTCCCAAGTGACTGTTCTCCCTCATCCCATGCCCTCCTGGAACCTACCTCTTCTTTCCCCTTAAGCTGATGCTGCACAGCAGGAAAACTTCAACAATTCTCATTCCTACTGCTTCTCTTTGGCCTCCTGATCATTCAAAACTAATGCCTGGTTGTGGAGCTCCCACTGTGCATCCTACAGAGGGTAAATGACTCCATTTCTTACCAGTCTGGACACCCCAACCCTGCTTCACTGCACTTCTCCCAAACCAGCCCTACTCCACAGCTGTACAGTGGGGGAACCAAGCCATGCATCAAAATCACTGAAATATAAAAGTATTGGCATTGCCACCATGTGCTTAACATGCCAACTTTGCTACAAGATGTCATGGAGACCAAGACCTCCCCAAGATTTTAACTAAGGCTAAACATTGGCTATCAAGATTGTTACATCTCAAGCATATTCCCCAAGAAACAGGGACTATCCACCAGCATGTGCCAGATAAGTGAATGAACAAGTAATTCACTGCCTTATGCAGGCATTTTGTACATCTGTTCATACGGTATCACCTGCATCTTTGAAGAATGTGATTGCAACATGCAAAGCTCTTTTAAAAAGAATTATATTAAGCCTTTATGCAATGAGGGAGCCAAATCTGCCAAGACAAGAAGTCAGGGCTTTACATCAAGCCTATTTTCTTTCAGCTTGCTTTGTATTCAGTGTTTATTAAACAGCTCATTCTTAATCCTGAGTGTAGCCAGTTCCCACATAGGCTGTTCACCGCTCTTGGCATCCCTCACAGAATCCAGCTTTATTTTTGTTGGCTGAAGGAATAATAATTAAAGGTTCTATTTTCTTCCCCCACAGGCACAGCTAGGTTTTTGACAGCATTGGGAAGAAGTATTCAAGGTGTAAAAGCTGAAGTGAGGTCCTTGCATGGACAAAGCCAAGCTCTCAGCATTTTATCACAAGATTCCTTCCTGACTGGCCCAGGTGGATGCAGTGAGGAGCTGTACAGGCTCCAGCCCATTGCATGAAGCTGAGAGTGATGATAAACCACACTTCCTGTAAGGACAGGGGTGTTAATTGGATCTGGGCTGGCCTTGTACAGAAAACTACACTTGAAAAATGTCCTTTTGTGGGGCCCCCATGCAGGAAAGTGGAAGTGGGATAAACGTGATCAGCTGAAGTCTTAAAATGATTGGTGACTGCCTTTAATTTGCTTTGGTTTGGCAACACCTGTGGAAACAGTTGGAGATTTCAATACCCTTCCTGGAACACTCCCATCTTCCTCAGAACTGCCACCTGCTTTGGAAATCTTGACATTTGAAAAAAATAAACAACAAAATGAATGATTCATATAGAGTCAGATATGTGGGGGCATATTCTTCTCCATGGTGCTCCATTGTCTTTAGCAAATATCATCAAGAAGTAAATCACTTGCAGAACACATACATAATGTGTATGTGCAAGATTCCTTGTGAATGCCAGGTTTGCCCACACCTATAGCATTAACAAAAAAGCCTGTGTCAGGTTCCCAGCATATGGTGTACTTAAATATACTGGGGTTTTTTTAGCTGGGAAGCAAAAGGTATCTTTGAGACAGGAGATCTTTAGGATCTGGTGCTCTAGAGGTCACTTTGCTTCTGGATTTGGGGCTTTCTTCAGTGGTACCGAGGGATTTTTTTCAGATGATTCAGCAATGGGTTCCATCCTTGAACAATGATGTTCCTAATGGAAAAGGAAGTGCAAGACTGCAGCTGCTAGGGATAAGAGCATTCTATCTAGTGTCCAGTCTTTCCTTTTTTCTCCCTCTGGCCAGAGCACACTTGTGAAGAACACTTGTTTCTCTTTTGAAACTTTCTTTCCTGTTTTAGTTGTGGTTTTTGTCTGACAGCCAAAGGAGCAGAGGAGAACTCCTCCAAAAAGAGTTGCAAGGTCTCCTGTACAGTGCATGAGCACAAGTTTATTGTTTCACCCTTAGTAAGCATCTCCTCTGGAATAACACTGATGTTTCCTGTTTGGAGAGCAGCTGTGCCTGCTGGCTCTCTGTGGTTTTACTTCCTTCTCCTAGAGCTGTAGATTCCTAGGGAGTCTTTCTCCTAGGGTTGCAGTGTGGTGTGTGATTTTTGGTGCGTTGCTGAATTCTGGACATGGCTGATAAGCAGCATATGATCCTAAGCAAGAACTGGGAGAAGGATAGATCTATAGCAGGAAAAGATGTGTTTGTAATGAATATGGAAGAAAAAAAATGGTAGAAATAAATGTTTCTGTCATTAGATCAGTTTGCAAATTGGAAGAGGTAGGACACTGACTTGTGTGAAATACACTGCCTTCAGATTACTTGGCAAGACCAGTCATTTCATTGGTGGTTTAGGTTTGCTCTGATGCTTTGTGCAGGTGACTGAACTGCACAGAAAACTGATCCTGTGGCTGGTGGATTTTGCAGACTGCTTGTCCTGTGAGTGTCTCAGTTTTACCTCCCTGGTAGATCATGGTGCACGATGGCTTTTGCTTCACTCACTGAGGTGGACTTTTGCTGCAATCCTGGTGGTTGCCTTGCCCAGGAGACCAGGTTGAGCTTCTGATTTAATTCCTCATGTGGGAGGATGTTTGAGACTGCCTGTGACAATGAGATGCATTGTACAGATGGTTGGCCTGGCATTAGTGTGCTTTCATGAAAAAGCAGGTTACATTCAGATGACAAGGAAATGGATTTAGATTTATCACCTTGGACAATTTGTTTCCATTGGTTCTGAACTCAATGGCAGAGTGATGCTGTTCATGACTCCAGTGCTGCAGCTCTCATGCTGCCTCTCTGTTCCTTGCTGCTGATGTAATGTTAAGTAATTAGCATATTCATTTGTGTTTAGACATATCTATACTCAGGACTCCCTAGGTGGCTGGAGTTTAAGTCTAAATAGGTGCAAGAGAAAGTCAGAGACCAGCTGGCTTTGCCTAGGTTATTTGGATGGACAAATGGAGCACATTACTAACCTGATCCTGACAGTGCCTTAAAGGAATTGTAACTAAAGCTTAAGTTTAAAGACTTCAAGGACTATAATTTCTTCAACTCAAGAAGAGCTTGAAGGTGAAGATGCCAACACCAATGAGAAATCTGTAACAGAGAAAGAAAGATTAGAAGTAAAAGAGGAAGTTGCTATTATACAGGTGACTGTAGTAGCTGCAATGTGCTACTTTCCAGCAGGACCTTTTTATTACTCACATGTGTGATGTGACAAGTGGCCCTACAGCTGCCTTGAACACCACTAGGCCAGTGGTATCTCCTACTTCTTTTCTTTTTTCCTTTTCTCCTATTTCCTGTTCTCTCTCGGCAGCAGCCAGGTGCTGGCATGAATTATCTGACCGAGGACAGCAAAGCCCTGGCAGACATCATCAGGTATGTAGGGCATGACTCCAACACCCACCTGAAGTCTCTGAAATCAATGTCATTTTGGTTTCAGGGGTAGGAGTCTCCACCACGCTGATGTTTTTAGCCTGTTGAGAGAGACTTGGTGCTGAGTTTTTTTCTGTCCACTCAGACTCTGTCATGAGACCCCATTTAACACTTGTGCCACACCTGCTGGGGCAGTGCACGGTGCTGGTGTTCTCTCTGTTTCCTCTCTTCTTGCAGCTTTCAATAATCTTAGCACAGTTACCACAGCTACAAGTCATCTTCCTGACCCACACATCACTGCCATGGCCCCAGGCCTTTTGTGGGACCAGGAATGGGTGATGTGTGTAGTCTGAACCAGGACCATCTGAGGAGGCTGGGATGGTGAAAATGGTTCAGTGCTGAGCACGTGGGAGGAGCTGGAGAGGATTTAGGGGTTCAGAGGGATCCCATAACACAGGGAAGCAGAAGCTTAAGTTGTGGCCTCCTAGGATCTTGTTTTCTCCTTGTTTTAGGCTTCAGGATGGTGCTCTTTGGTAAAGTTATTCTCCAGAAGTCATAGGGCCTGCCTTTTGCAGTCATTCCCTGGCCAGACAGTCATCCAGAGTGAAGCCAAGAGGTAGAGGAACTGTGGATGTTTAGCAAACTGTCACTGGCCAGTCTCACTCCTTAAGCACTCTGCATTCTTGCACGTGCCTTGCCCTTCATGCTTGAGGTGTGCAGCCAGTTCTGCGGGACAGTGGAAGATGCAGGAGCATTTATTTAAGGACTTTGATTTGTTTTACAGAAATAAATCCCTGCAAATCACAATTACCTTCCAAAGCGTAAAGCAGGAGCCTCTCAACTGTTACTTTTACTGAAAAATCATGGTTGAAAGTGACTTATGCCTGTTGGACCCTGGGAGGAGCTGCTTCTTTCTGTTCTCTGAATATTTTGGTGTGTGTTTTGGGGTTTTTTTTGCCCCGAGTTGAGCTACAGCCATCTCCAGCCTCTGTAACCCAGTGATTGCACCAGCAATCCAAGACTATGAGCCAGTGAGAGTTTCATATCTGCATCAGAAAAGGATTTTAGTCCTTTTTAAATACCAAGATGCATTCAGTGCCTGAACTAGCCTCTGGTTTTACACGTTTTGCTGACACAGAGCTCTTGCCTGGGTTGGGAGTGTGAACTGAGACACTAGCATCAAACCGGGCACACGCTGCTGATGAAATGTGGCATTGTTGGTTTCATGCTTGCTTAAAAAAACATTTTCCCCTTTCCAACAAGAGGGAGGTGACTGCCAACAAGTCCTTCCCTCCTTCTTCTCAGGAAGTTTGAAGTCCTGGCAGCGCTGGAATGTCTGCAAGTGCAGCAGCTCTGAGTACTGGTCCTGTGCTGGAGGCCTGAGCAGGGCAAGGTTTCATTTCAGGCAGGTGTTGGTTCTGCTCTCTGATAAGGTTCTGCTTCATCTAATATCTGATGGCTTAATTTTTTGTTTCCTATCACTCTGAATGTCTTGGGACACTTGAGAGATACTCATGATGGTTTTCTGCAAGACTTCTAATTCTTCAGGCCCTGTTAGCACTTGCAGGGTGCTACGTGAATGCAGCTGAGCTTTTCCCTGAAGCTTGGTGGGTGCAGCCATGCAACATCGTGCCTCAGCATGGGGAACACAATGAAGGGACACCTGAGTGTCTCAGTGCAGAATCACATCGAGGTTTGTGTTTGCAAGTGACTTCTTCCATGCCTAAGCAGGCTTGGGCACTCTGAATTGCGTTCCCTCACACTTGTTCTGTCTGAGAGCTTGCATTACCCAAGGAAACCCCATCTCATTAGCCCTGCTAATAGAATTGACTGTGCTCCATTTTCATCCTCTCACAGTGAAGATCAGCATCTCACCCTCTGCTAGCAAATACTGATTTTTAAAATTAATTAAATTTGCAAGGTTTACATAGATGTGCCATTAAATACTTTGTAGATCTTTTAACAATGCCCTTCTCTGAAACCATAAGCATGTTTTATTGAGTCAGCCAATCCCACTGGACTCTTCAGCTCTCTAAATCTTTCTCTTGGGTCTCCTGCCAGCAGCTCCTTAGATTTCAGGTTTTTGCATTAACTTTGCTTCTGTGTTTCAAAGAAACAGAGATCCGTGCTCAGAATGCAGAAGAAAGATTTGGAAGTCTTGAACAGAAGCAGGAAGAAGCTCTGCAGGGAATCAAGAGCTGGAGTGCAAGCTAGAGAAAGACAAAGTCATCCAAGAAGTAACAGTCAGGATAATCAATATTCTGAACCTTTTTCCAGATTTGGAGACTGAAGCAATCTTTGAGGACACCTCACTCATCTGTTTAATGCAGAACTCTCCCCTACTGGACACATCCTGAGGTTTTGTCTCAACGCTGTCAGGGGTCAAACAAGGAGGCTTTAAACGTGATTCTAGATCAGAGCAGAAAAAACTGCTGCACATGGTCTGGTTTTGAGAGAAACTAATTTTGATTTTGACATGTAACATAGGGTCTATATCTAGGAGATCACTGTAATTGGCATCATGTTCCTTGTGAGTGAATACTCCCTGTTACAGTCAAGAAGACCTGTTTAGGATCACTGATTTTGGATTAGAAAGAAATTATGTTCCAGAGGCCACAGACCTTTTGTGTTTACAGCAGAGGACACTCTTGCTTTCTGTAGGAGGTATTTGAACACTGCTTACCTACTGTTCTTGCCCATATGGTGTGGCAGTGAGTTCCTTAGGTCACAAGCTTATGGTGCATGAAAGCATTTCCTTGTGTCCTTTCTCAACTAGATCCACAAGATTTAAATGTGGAGAAGGAGAAAGAATGGGAATCAAAATTTCTTCCCTTAGTGCTTCAGTGTATCTTGTCTCTTTGACTTCAAAATGGGAGGAGGAGCTAACTTGTTTGTTAAGGATGTGATACCTTGGGCACATTTTAACTCTGTGGTATTTTTCGTGGCTTTGGCTTGCTGTTTTCTCTTTCAGAAAAATTTTCCAAGAAAATATCTCAGAAGTCATGGCCTGCTTAAGTCCCAAAACTTCTACCTCTGGCCAGCCCAAGGGATGCAGAAAATCAAACACTGAAGAACAGCAATGGCTGAGTAGTGTCTCAGTGCCCATTCCCAGTAGTGTTTCACCCTGATCCGCTGCTGTTACTCCTTACCTGCTACCCTGACATCTCTCTGCCATTTCAGCATTTCTGCTGTTCTTCTTCCTGGCTCTACCACTTCCACATGTGTCTTGCTTGTCCTCTGCCTCCTCTCACAGTTCTATTATCGTTACAGTTCCTCATCCTTGTAAAACTACCGCTCCCTCAACTTTCTACACAACATATCTCTCTTGCCTGTGCCCCTCTTGTTTGCACTTGTCAATCTCTTCTTGCTGCTTTATTTCCTTCTGCCTCATCCCTGTTGGATCATGCAAGCAAGTTGTTCGCACCTCTTCCCTCTCATATCAACAGTTTTTTTACCTCATGGCCCGCATGGCCTGGTTATGTATCTGATAATGGATACCCTCTTCATCCTCTGAGCTTCAGATGATCCAGCTACCAGCTGTCTGACTGATTAGGAGGAAAACGTGCAAAAATTAGGATGACTCTGCAATTTGACCCATTCTCAGCACGGAAGAGCAGGCAGTGAAACTGTCAGGCATCACATCGGCTCAGACAACACCTGCCCACTCCCTCAGAGTAAATTCTCTCTTGGAAACTTCTTCTATCACTAATCCTTAAGTACATTTTTAAACTATGTTTTCCTTCTGCAAGGCTTTTGAGCATAATATCTCCTGATGGTAAAATGACAAGTTTCTGCTGGCTCCGTATATGCAAAAGAGAGAAGATCCTGCTGGAACAAGGCATGCTTTTTGGAACTGAGCATGATCTTAGCTATAATTTGCCTTTCTGTAAGAAAGTTACACGTCTGAAAAACCCATGCCTGGCTTCTGCAGATACAAGTGCAAACAGGGTAATGGGTGTGCTCTGATGTAGTACTGCGTGTCTCCTGACAGTCAGTTCTTAGGCTAAGTGTTGTTCCTTTGAGACGTTATCTGTAAAGCTGTTGGTCCTTCGTGTGCCAAGAACCTTAGTGGGGATGGATCATTTTACATGGAGTTAGAAATGCAGCCAGAGAACTGCTCAGAGAAAGGATCAGCTGCAGCTTACTCTGTAGTATTATGCCCTTTTGTCCTTATGCCCTTCACCTCAGAAATAAAGGGCCTATTTCAGCAGCATGAGAAATAACCAGAACCAGCTTTAGAGGAGTAACTGCACAGCTCATGCTCCCCAGTGGAAGATGACAGAGCTGTTCAACTTCCCAGAGCTAATTTTCCATGAGCAGATCACGACTGAGATCTATCACAGACACAGCAGCATGAGCCACAGTGATCCTGCTGCCCCCTCCCCTGGGAGGGTTACAGTGGCAAATGAGGTAGATGGGAGGTTACACCTGGAGCTCAGGTGCTTGTGTGGTCACCGGCAAGTTCAGAGGTGGATTTTTCCCACTTCCCAGTCACTTGTAAGGGGAATGGTTGCCCAGGTGTCCTAGCTGTAAAAATGCTGGCAAATACTTGTAGACTGAGTATCATGGGAGCAGCTAGTGTTACCAGCAGGCAAAGAGCTGTGAATAAGTGAAAATTCAAGAGTGAGCTGGGTAACCCCTGCTAGGCACGGGCATCATGACTAACAATGTGGGGGCAGTTAAGAGAAGGGCCACAAAGTGCCCTCTATCTTGACCCCTACAGGACACCAGCAGCAGAACGGTGGTGCTGGGAATGGCTGTGCAGGGAGATCTGCTTTGAAGCAGGGGGAGATGCTGTAGGTCAAGTAAAAGGGCAGGAGCAGAGCTGATGTCCACACAAAGGGCACCAGGATCAGAGAATCCGAGTGCAGAGATACTTCCTTTGACAGTGCTCCAGATCTCTGCCAAGGGAAAGGACTGCAGTACCTGTGGGTTCCTGGCCATTTCAAACAGCTGTAGGCAGGAAAGATACATAGGAGTTTTGCGGCTTCTAGGATTTTTGAGAGCTCTCTCTGTTCGTTCTCTGTGTGTGAAAATCACCAAGGCAGCTGCACGCGGGCAAGAGTGTTACTGTTCCCGAGGCGCTCAGCCAGTGGTGCCGGATTCCCCTTGTCAGCTCAGTGAGCATTGGTTAAACCGGTCACGTTAACGTTTTTAAGAGCCCAGGAGCCCAGACGTTGTCCTGCCTCACCACCCTGTGGAAGCGAGCAGCAGCACAGCCTTTCCTCTGCACGGCAGATGTGCGCCGCAGGGAAGCACCAAGCCTTAAAGGCTGCCCTCTCCTCTTCCTTTTCCTCCTACTTCAGGACTAGGGCTAAACGCCTTGGTTGCGTGGATGTGTGTGGGTGGTTCCTGAAATCCCATATCCAGGACACCACAGGACCCAGCTCTTTCCCTCCCTGCCAGACCACCAGGCTGGCAGCACCCACCATCCTGCCTGTGTGCTGAGCCCCTTGCTGTTCCCCCACAGATTGCTCTGCTCCCACTCCCACCTGCCTGGCTTTTGGTTTGTGGATGAGGGGCATGTAAGGACATAGGGGAGGGTCTGTCTTTCCTTCCAAGGTGATGGGGAAAGATGGATCAGACCCTGGGAGCCAGGCTGTAATGTGTCAAGGTGCATCTGGCTCTGTGGAGGGGAAGGATGACACCCCACTTCCCTCAACCCCCTGCTCACACACTTGCCAGGCCTGCTCCTTGTACTCTACATTTTTTCCTTTCCAAAACAAGTAAAGGCTTTTTCTGTGTACAATCTACTTTATATTGCAGGCCCGGGCTGCTTTCCCTCCTGCCTCCAGGTCAGAACCTGATGGTGGGCCAGCCTTCTTGCTCCTTTCTGAGCAGGAGCAATGTGGCAACCATTTCTCTCAGAGCATGGGCGAGTCCTTCTTGTCTTTTGGATTTTCTGGGAGCTTTGTGGTGCCTGTGAGGAGGCTGCTCATGGCTGGAGGGCTGTGGGTAGCTGGAGAGACCAGGCTCATGGCATCCAGAGGCAAGGGCAAGATGAACGCAGCAGGTTTCTCTGTGGTAAGGGAGTGCAGCGCATGGAGATAACGGAGCTGAGCAGCAGCTGGAGCACTGGACAGGATCTCAGCTGCCATCCGCAGGGACTCGGAAGCAGCCTTTTCCCCCTCTGCAGCAATCACCTACCAAGCAGGGGAAGAAGGAAGGTTCTGTGAGGCTGGGAGTGAGGGGGCACAGACTGTTTGTTACAGAGGGAGGTTGCCATGGTGAAATTTTCAGGGTCAGTGTGATTATAACATTCCTGCTCCTTGAAGATCACAGCATGCACTAGACCTCTTGGCATTGCCAGAAGTTTGGAAGCTCAGGTCTGGCATGTTTTTACCAGGCCCATCGGAGCTCACAACTGAGCTCCCCTTGTTAGACTCAGCTCTTGTTCAGGAATTAAAGGAAACGTAGCCACCCAGAGCTGTGTGCCTGTGTGGCATGTCCCAGGGACCTCAAACCAGAGGTGGGAAAGGAAGGAGGAATGCTTTGGAAGGAGATGAGAAGTATTCAGATGTTGGCATACCCGCACTTTGGCCTGTCTCTGGGCCTCCGCTTCCACAGCCAGGGACTGCCGGAGTTCGGCAGGCAGCTGCACGTTGTTGCTGTGGTAGTAAAGACAGGCATTAGCTGGGCTCTTGGCTCTCCTGGCAGCACTGGATGGTCAGTCTGAGGCTCGGGATGGGCTCAGTTGGTCTCTGCAGAGCAGCTCGTTCATATTCTTTGCCCCCTGGGTGTCCCTCTTTGCGTGTCTCACTTTAGCTTCTACCTCCATTCCCATCCTTCTCTTTCAGCCTGGTTTTCTAGAGACCAGGCTTGCACGATCACCATGCAGCACGTAGACCTCTTTGTGCCTCTGAGGCTTACAGTTTAAGCTCACTCTTTGTGAGACAGCAGAGACTCCACTAGGAGACAGCTCTCAAGAGAGGCACAGGAATGTTCTGTTCATAGATTTATTCAGTCTCTTGGCTCTCTCTTCCATGTCCCTCTGTGATCAATGAGTCCCACCCTTCTACACAGACTTGAGTGATGAGCCCATCCCTACCAGTGCTGAGACCCCAGGGCCTTTGATCTAGAGTGTGACATGGAGAGCTCAGTGCCTGCTGTGCCTTTTGGGCTACCAGAACTGGGTGCAAACTCTGCCCGCAGCAGCAGCAGCGAAACGGTGATGAGATCCCAGCTAAGAATCCTGCTCTGGCTGTCACGGCAAGAGAAAGAACAGTCTTACATGTGGAAATTTTACATGAGGCAGGGGCTGAAAAGGGCAGGGAATATAGGAAGGTGAGAGGTGAGGCTCTGCCTTCTGCAGAACACCTGCAGGAAGAGACCAGAGGCAAAGCAGGAAGAGGAGCAGGCAACAGTGAGCAGGACAGGTACTTGCAAAGGGACAGAGAATTCCCTTCTACCAGCATTTCCTACCTACATTTCTATTCTCTCCACTTTGATCCCCCAGCAGCCTGTGACCGCATCCAAAGCCACCTATGAGGAAAAATATTTTTAGAGCATGGTGAGAACAGCAGTCCTGGCCTAGGCCCCTTACAGGGAGCAAGACAGGACAGGGCCTTTAATTGCAGGACTGTAAGGCAGATTTATCAGGTTCAGTGTGCTACTGGGCAAGGCACCTCAGAAATAAATTATGGCTCTCACTTCCCATTTGTTTTTACCCCAGGGTTTTAGAGTGATTTAACTAGAGTCCACACTGATTCCAAGTGTGGAAGCCTTCTCCAAACCATTGTCTGTGACTCTGAGGGACTGGCCATCTGAACTTCTTTGCAGAACCTCGATTCACCCCTTGCTTTGCTCTCTCCCTCCCCACGGAAGCACCTTTATCTCCTGGCTGATGTTCTTCCTCTCCAGCAGAAGCTCAGAGAAGGCTTGATGTGCCAGGAGGCGCTTCGTGGTGGTCTGCACCAGCAGCTGGATGGCACTGGAGATGCTGGTCAGGGTGGTGAGGAGCAGAGAGGCATTTTCCAACCGGTAGTAGCAGACAGCATCTATCTCCAAAGTAACCATGTCTTTGGTCACCACCTAAGTAGAGGACATTAGGGGAGATGGAGCTGGTTCTGGCAACTCTAAGGTAGCACAGAAAAGCCCACAAATGAGAGAATGATGAAGATTAGCTGAATGGTTAAGTCTTTGTAGCTTCTACCTCTGCTACTGACTGATCTTGGGCAAACTAGAGGTTACTTTGAGATTTTTTTTTCAAACTTTTCTTGGCAAGGATGAAGGTTGGAAGCATAAGACTGAACATTAAAAAGATCCCAAAATTAATATAGAGAGGGGGTGTCTGCCATACCTGATGGAAGGGGATCTCTAGGGTTTTGAGGCGGAGGTCTATCTTGTGGTAGGTGTCCAAACAGGGAAGGAAAAAGAAAAGGCCTGTAGGAGGAAGAGAAAGACAGTTGGTAATCATCAGAACTACAGAAATTACCTCTTCTGTTTTGGAGAACAGGGGAGGGTTTAGCATGCAGGACTACAAAAGAACAGCAACACATAGGCTCAAATTCTCAGGCTGCTTCTGTGATGGAAAAGCCATTAGAAACTACTGGCCCTTAAAAGAAAGGGAACAAAAACCATCCCATCTCCAGTCTGGCTATGTCTGCTTGGAGGGCATCAGCATGTGAGCTTTGGTAAGGCATGCAGAAGAGGAGCATCGTGGCTGGGGGGAGCGCAGTAAACACCTTACCAGGTCCTTTGGCTCTGCCAGGAAGGAGATGCCCGAGTCGGAAAACGATGGCTCTCTCATACTCCCGCACTACCTGCAGAAGGAAACAAAAGCTGGGCAGGAGAGGAAGAAGCAGGACTGGGAACAGCAGCCTCACTGGCACGGGAGGAGGTTTATTCTGGAAAAGCCCTGCAAAGGGAGGATTTCAGCAGGTTATGGCATCACCTGTCACTGAGTCACTTTACCCTTTGTCCAGAACTGCTGGCCAGCCTTGCCTATGAGGAGCCCTGTGACAGACAGAGATTTGGCGAGAGCAGCCCATGTTAGACCCACCCAGGGTTTCCCAAGACGACCCAGCATTTTGCTTCCTTATAGCTTGGCCAAAATTAAATAACCCGAGTTAAAATTGTCCATGTTGCTTGTTTCCCTCCAAGGCAAACATGTGCTCACCCTAAGAGCTGAGCTGTAATACTGACATTCTTGTTGATAACAAGAGGAATGTGAAATTTCCTGAGAAGTGGGAATCAAAATGCCTACAAGTGCCTACTTGTAGCCATGCTATAATTCTGAATAAAAAATGAGAGGAAGAGGGAGAATCTGCTATTAACTGAGAGATCAAGCTCTCTTAAAATTTTAAATTTAAAACCTATTTACCCCGCTGCTGTAATGCAGCCATCTCTGTGCTAGGGAGGCTGAGGGACCTGTCTGAAAGTGAACAGACTTGCAACTTGTTTTAAAAAAGAGAAACCTTAGTTCCTTCCTGCTGGTATTTCAGCAGGAGTATTTGATAGGCAATGGTTGGATCCCTGTGCTGTAGCAACATGTGAGAAAGGACAAATCAAAATTAATGATGAGTTGAAGAGGTATAAATAGGGCCTTATACCAAAACAACCTTTATGCTCATGTCCAACACACACTGAATCAGCGTGGGACACCCAGATTAGACACCAAATACCGAGGCTATTCTCACCTTCATGCAGAACCAGACAGAAATGGGGAAGGTCATTATGATGAAGAGGAAAGACAAGATGGTCAAAAGCCACTCACAGACACCCAGACCAGGAGATTTTACACCTAGGGAGAAACCCAACAGGCATGTGTTAGAAGAGGACTGCTCCCAAAATACTGATAGCCTGACAAGTGCCTGCACACATCAGCTTCATTGTTGTCCTTTGCCTGGACTCACTGTAAATGAACCACCTGGCTCTTTCTGGAGGTAAGTTAAGGAACACTCCCTGTTCCACATTGCCAGGAGCTGCAAGGATGGATGGATAGATTTTGTCTCTGCTTTACTGACAAAAATTGAGCCATGCTTCTCCACGGTTGCTTGACTAGAGAGCAGACTTTACCTTGAAGAATAGGGGCTACCAAGCAAAGTTGAAAGGCTTGGAATGGGCAGCTTTGCTGGGATCCCTGAAGTTTATCTGGAAAGACGAGCTAAAGACAAAGATTGTAAATAAGAGAGAGCTTTAAACATGCACAGCCTGAAGTGCCCTTCTCTATCAGAGTATTTTAGGTTGTTTTGGAATAGGATTTTAGTTGCATCCTAGCTCCCTAATGCAGTGGGATGAAGCCTCTGGTGCCAGTAAAATCTGCCAGTGTTCTACAAAGCCACCGCAAGGTGCTGAGGCTGACTTGGGTCATCAGCCCCAGTGAACATTACTTTCTGTATCTCCCCAAACTGAGTGTGGGTCATCTTGCTCTGGCTGCCCTTTGCTGTGCTCTTGTCTGAGGGAAAAATCAGCAGGTATGGTGTGAAAACAGATGGAGCCAGAGAGTGGACCATGATTTCCAGCTGCGAAGTTAGCACCTCTCCCATTTTTAATCCCTTCCACCTCTTCCATCCCTGCCCCTCTGCCTTTGGAATTCTTTGCAGAACCACCAGGTCCTGAGGGAGCTTCAGATCCCAAGAACCTGTGTGGTCACTAGAGCTCCTAAGCACTGCTCAATAGCCGTGATTCCTGTAATGAAGGCAGAAAGAGGAAGCTGTGAAAAGCTAGTTCACAGGGAGTCCGGAGCAAGTCTGAACCTTTGTGTCACTCTGGGGCAGCAGAAGTGCTAGCATGGAAGTGCACAAAGTGGTGCTGGCTCTTGTAATACACGTCTGCCATGCCTGTGGTGATGCTGGGTCCAAACAGGCCCAGTTGTATTGCCAAAAGGATCGTGATGCTCCCTTCTATTGTAGCAGGCTGGGAATGTGCCTAACAAACACGTGGAGAGAAGCTGCTCTTAAAGGTTATCCAGCAGGTGAGCTGCAAGTGTGCACCTCAAGGGCAGTTCTTCCCTGCAGCGAGGTCCTTTGGGTTACAGCTGGCAGTGAGGCCAACGCCATCCACCTAAAGGAGGCCAAGCAAGAAAAGGAGGAGACCAGAGCATGAACAGAACTGGGGAGTAGCCAGCTGAAGCATGAAGGATGCTGGGAATGTAACTGCTTGTATCCAGGTTCACTGCTTTGCTGGATGGTGCTAATAAGCCTGCAGAAGCTGGCTGGGAGGCTGGCTGGAGTCTCCCATATCCTGTCCTGAGGATAACCACACCTGTGCAAGGTGGGTGCGATGACACCGTGCAGAGAACAGTCACACTGTGACCCACGCAGCACCAAAGAGCCCACAGTTTTCCAACCCCTTCCCTTCTTTAAGCCATACCTTCCTCTTGCTGCTCACTATCCAGCAATGCCATTGCCTCCATTTCTTCCTCAGACACCACATCATCCACGTCCACCACCGTGGAGGTGTGCACCCTACCATCACTCCCCGCGGTGCTCTTGGTCTCCTTGGCTTTCTCCTGCTTTGCATCTCTCTTTCCTTTGCCAGCTTCTCTGCTGCTCTCCCTCTTCTCTCGTTTGCTCTGCGTAGATGGAGACTCTCTGCGTCTCCTATGAGACTCCCTGGAAGAGCTCCGAGACCTCTTATCCATCCTCATCTGTGCTGAGGAGCGCACAGCTGCCTGGGGAGTAGAATGAGTACGTGCTTGAATTTATTGCTGCAGGCAGGGGAGGAGGGAAGGGGAGGTGTCACAACAAGGAGGCTCCTTTCAAGTTCATCACAGACTTGTCAGGCATAACGGAGAGCGAAGTGAGCAAGCTGTTTCCAGCTGCTCTGCTCTCATCATGCACTGCTGTGGAGATGGGAAGGAAAGTTAGACCTGGACAGGGTGGACCCCAGGAGGACATTCTATTTGCATCTTCCTGCTTTTGGAAATAAAATACAATCAGAAGCACTCAGGTGATTTTCAGCAGATGGTTTCTGCAAAGCTTTTGAAAAGCAACCTAAAAGTAACTGTCAGGCATGTGGCCCCAAAGATATCAAAAGGTGAGAGTGGCCTATAATAGACACCAGGGTGAAAAACCTTTGCTGGTGAGACCAGTGGCTTACTCAGGAGTGTTTGGAGGGGGTGTTGTGGTGAATCTCTGGGTAAGTGCCATCTCACACTGCTCTGCTCTCCAGAAGCCCTTTGACTGGCACTGTGAAGGGACATTGGCAGCAACTCCCTTCTATCTAGGGTCACATTTTAGCAAGGAGGGAGAGTAACTGGTCCCAACTTTCCTGAATGGGTGTTAATATGACAGCCACCACAAAGCTAGAGCTGTTGAATCTAAATTGCCAAAAGAGTTTGTGCCTAAATGCCTCCCTAGTTTTCCAGAGCAGGAGCATGACAGAGCAAACATAGGAGCTTTCTCTTTTCATGCCGCTCAGCCTGTGTTGACATCCGCAAAAACCTGTGGAAGAAACACTTTTAAAGTCACCAACTGTATTAAAGAAATCAGCACCTGGCTAGAAATTACACTACAGCAAGGCACAGCTGGGACATAAAGCAGGGCAGGGCTGAGCTCGGGGATTCCAGTCCCCAGTGTGGAGGAGTGGCTGGAGGGAGCTGGGAAGACAGCTGGGGAGGTGCTGATCTTGTCTTTTCCACAGATTCCTGTTTTATTGGAGACTTGTGCTCCACTCGGAGTCAGGATATTGCAGGCAGGGAGGACAGGAGCACCAGCTGCCTGCTTCTCTCTGCTGTGCTGGGTGCCTTGTCAGCAGGTCACCAGGGAAGTGACGGATGGAAAGGGCTAAAGGCAGAGAAAAGTTGGGTGTAAATGGGGTGTAATTAATAAATTTATCCAGTGTGTATGCTTTGGAAGTGCCTCAGAAACCTTTTCCACTTGGTGTTTATCACTTGGCCAACATGAGACTGGTGGAGATGGTCTCCAGCTGCTGAAAAGGCAGGTAGTGTTTTAATGCAAAAGGCAGCTCAGGGCTGGTTTTGGATTGCGGTTGGTATCTTGTCAGAAGCACCATGGCATATTTAACACCTCCAAACCTGAAATATGCCAGTTTTTTCTGATGTTTCATTCAACCAGTGGGTCCTGACTCCACCACGCCTGGGAGATGTGTTTGGCTGCTAACTTTTGAAAGGAGGAGATTTTTTGAGAGCACATGCTGATGGGTGTCCCAAAATTCATGGGTTCAGCTCCTGTTTTAGTCTGAAAAGTACTCCTGTGTGGAAATCAGCTGTGCAGTTGAGGGGGTTTCTTAGATATCTGTGAGCCCTTAGGAAACAGCCATCGCACCCCTCTTTACCACACTCTGTGACCTCTGGAAAGTCAATGTCTCCTCTGTGGATTTTCCTTTCAGATGGGACTCAAAAAAATACAAGACTCCTCTTAATAACCACATCTGGTTTTAAATACTGTTACGTTGAAAGAACTGGTCGTGTTTTGTGTGTGGCTCTTTCCTAATGTGCTTTTTGTGTCTCCACTGTGGATTTTCCTCTTAGATGGGACTGAAAAATAGACACTCCTTATGATGCCTTGTAGAGGCGGACCTGGAGCAGAGGCTGGACAAAGTTAAAGGCTAAAGGGTAGGGATTTATTAAAAGGCCTTCACAGGGCACACCTTGGGCAGTGCAGGAGTCTCGCAGAGACTGCACCCAGGATGGACACAGCCACACGTCTTTGGGACAGATATAAGTTTTGTCCATTTGCATATCAGAGGTTAATTGTCTAATTACAGCTTCAGGCAGTGCAGTCCCATTCTCTCAGTATGCTCCCCCCCAACCCACTTTTGTTTCCATTTCTCGGGGCCTGAAACAGTGAGGTGTCCTTGATTCTCAGGCCTGGAGAGGAATTGTTGTGTCTGACACAAATGGGAAAAGCATTTTTGTAGCTAACACTCTCTATGGAGCTCAGAGTTACACACTAAAGAATTGCAGGATTACAAACATATGAAAATATAAAGCTAAAATCCTAAGGCATCACTTACAAGACTCTCTTAGAAAATACAAGACTCTTCTTCTTACCATTAGGACATGGAGGTTCTGGAGCAAGTCCAGAGAAGGGCAATGGAGCTGAGGAAGGGTGTGGAGCCCAGGTTTGATGAGGAACGGCTAAAGGAGCTGTGGGGAGCTCAGCCTGGAGAAAAGCAGGCTCTGGGGAGACCTTATCACTCTCTACAACCACAGGAAGGTGTAGCCAGGTGGGGCTCAGGCTTTTCACCCAGGCAACCAGAGACAGGACAAGAGGACATAGCCTCAAGCTGCACCAGGCGAGGTTTAATTCGGACTAGGAAGAAGTTTCTTCACGGCAAGGAGTGATTAGACATTGCAACAGGCTGCCCAGGGAGGTACTGACACCACTGTCCCTGAAGGTGTTTAAGGAAAGACTGGACACAGCACTCGGTGCCCTGGCCTGGCTGACATCGTGGTGTTGGGTCATAGGTTGGACTCGATCATCTCAGATAGATCTTTTTTTAAGAAGGCAGGGGCAGCCTCTCCCTGCCGGTCCTCCCCAGCCCGGAGGCAGCGGAAAGCCCGACGCGCCCCGGCGCTGAGGGCGGAGGCCGCCGCTCCCCCTCAGCGGCGCTGCAATGGCGGCCCTGGCGGGGTGGGGGAGCGGCCCCGCCCCGGCCTCGCGCCCCGGAAAGGCGGGAAAGGCGCCGCGCACGCGCGTGGGGCGGCGGGAGCCATGGCGCCGTGCGTGTGGGAACGAGGGGGTGTCCCGGCATGCGGCTGAGGGGGAGAGCGGTGTCTGTGGGGAACAGACACGTCTGTGGGGGAGAGCGGTGTCTGTGGGGGACAGACACGTCTGTGGGGGACAGACACCCTGCGAGGCTCAGACACCCTGCGAGGCTGAGGGACGAGCCCCCGCGCTGGGGGTGGCAGGGGTTTCTGCGAGGAGCACTGACCCCGGCGGTGGGTGGGGTGTCCTCGGGCAGCATTATGGACGCGCACGGTGTCTAGAGTTGCAGGCACTGTAGAGGGCAGAGGTTTAGGGGTGCTGGCAAGTGAACACAGGGGTTGTTGGTGAACCTGGTGCCCGCTCTCTCTTGCCAGCTTTCAGCTGCTAAGTGGGGAAAAAGTTAAAATTCCACGTGATTCTGAGCAGCTGTGGTACAAGTTGTCATCTGCTTGCTTGTGTTCCCTTTTAGTACAGAAGCGTCGAAGCAGGCGCAGCTTATGGAGGTGCTGAAGAAGGAGGTGAGGGCGATGCTGATAGCTGCCAAAGCGGGCTTGACGCCAGAGCAGCTGGAGGAGCAGTACATGGCCATGGTCTGCAAACCTCTCCCTCTGCGTGACCTGGGCTTCCAGTCCACCTTGGAGCTGGTGACACAAATGCCCGAAATTGTCCGAATCTGTTCTTCTAAGAATGGCAGTTTAATCCTCAAAGGTGAGGTTTTGTTTCCATGTGGGTGGAGGAGTTGTTCGGAACCTCGTACTGGAGTGAAGCGACGTTAAGATATGCAGAGCTGAACGTCACATATCTGTTAATCTGTTTCTCATACAACTCTGATAAATTTTTTGTCTTTGATATTTCTTCTTGTGTTTTGAGCTGACTTTTAACACCTTCGTGCTCTTCTCTCCTGAAAAAGTCTCCTAGGCTTCTAATTATTTTTGTACACTTTTGCACTCTGCACCTAGTTTAGAAACTGAGGGAACATTTCCTTATGGGTACACTAGAACTGGTAAGCATCACTTTTCCTGTAAATACAGACTACAGCAGGGACCAAAACCAAGGATGGGGCCTTTCAAGAGAAGCTGTAAAGGTTTCCGTACCTGACCCCATAGGAAGTTTAGCCTGTATCAAAGAACCTTTTTCATTTTCTTTTTCTTTGGGGAAGAGGTGTGAAAACAAATGGTGGTTGCAAAGAGTTGATTGGGAAGGATGAAATGGTTGGGGGCTTTTTGAGTGCTACGGTAACACAAGAAAAAGTTGTTTAGAAGCTTGGAAAGACCTGGGCTGTTCTCCAGGGAGACCTTTCCTGGGCAGGGGGTGCTCTGTAGTGAGTTTACTGTGATTCTGCTTTCCTAGCAAAACTCTCAGCAGCTTGGTTTTTGTTTGTGATCCCGCATCCAAGAATTTGACCTGCCTTCCCACCTGGTCTGCATTTCTAGGGATGAGGTTGCAAACTGGTTGCTGGCTTTTAAAAATAGTTCAGTCCAGTTAGCAAAGGGAGAGGCTGCTGGAAATCAGCCATGGTTTGATGTGATTGTGCTTGTTTTTGAGGGAGACAGCTGCTTCTGGAAAGAGTGTGGAGAAGAGGAAAGAAAGGAACAAAGAGGAGCTTTGCCAGTGTAGACCTTTTAATGGTCCATTGTTCTGGTTGTCTGTTTCTTTCTTTCTGTCGTAGCCATTGCAGATGACTCCACCAAAGGGATTGCCAAGCTGGTTGCCAACCAGAAAGTAAAGACGCGTAGTAAGGCGTCGAAGAAAACTGCTACGAAGGCGAATCCTGCTTTTCCCACTAAGAACTCTAAGAATCCACAGAGTTTCCAAACTCTGAATGCCGGAACTCCCATCCTGCCAGCAGCAGTGAAGGCTGAGCTGCAAGACCTGCTGAGTTCCTCACCGCTTCTGCTCGTGGACTTCGAGAAGGCCTTCCTCAGACGCTTTGGCCAGGCATTCCAATACAGGCAGTACGGATTTTTGTCCATGTCTGAAGTCCTCAGAAGCGTGTCTGACTCCATTGTCGTTGAGCAGACAAAGGCAGGTTCCTTGCTGGTCCTGAGGAAGTACTTGGCAAACAAGATAGAGCAGGAGGAGGTGCCTCAAGGTGAGGCGGAGGAGGAGGAGGTGCCTCAAGGTGAGGCTGAGGAGGAGGAGGTGCCTCAAGGTGAGGCTGAGGAAGAAGAGTTGCCTCAAGGTGAAGCTGAGGAAGAAGAGTTGCCTCAAGGTGAGGCTGAGGAAGAAGAGTTGCCTCAAGGTGAAGCTGAGGAAGAAGAGTTGCCTCAAGGTGAGGCACAGGAAGAAGAGATGCTGCAAGGTGAGGCATTGTGCTTAACTGAAAGCATATAGCTCTTACAAGCTCTGTGGCCAAGCAACTGCCTCTCAAGTGTCTGTTGCTGCGTTTCCAGTTGCTGTGGAAGTCCTGATTCTCCTGGGGTTTAGCACAGAAGGGCTGTTGAGTGCTGCAGTAGCAGCTATCACAAGGCAGTTGTCTTGGTAGCAGAGAATTTAACGGGAAGGTTTCAGCATGTTGCTGCTGTTTTGTGGTGTGCGGTGAAAGAAGGGATGATTAGCCCTTTCGGAGTATGGACTTGCTGAATGCGTGTGTAGGACTGGAATTTCTAGTCATTCCAGGCAATGGGTGAAAAAACTAGAAGGATCTTCTGAATGTCTGCTCCACCGGCTGGTAAAGCCTTTGCCATACACCTTTTGAGACTGAAGGTTTAACACTGGCCTGAAAGGCACAGTTACAGTGTTCCACAAAAGAGACAGGACCGCAGATGCCCTCAGCGTTCCCATAAAACCTGTGGGAGAGGGTGGATAATCACATACAGTTCCTGCCAAATTCATGGCTTTTCCAGGGAAAATTCATTTTAACATTATTCTAGCAATGGATTCTAACCCTTAGCTTGCTTACAAGAGCAAATGATTCTTGTTTTGCTTTAACTTACCGACAGAGTGAATCCTCATGAATGTGGTGGCTGTGAATGCTACAAGTAGTGAGGAAAACACCACCAGTGCTTTCAGGCTTTCATTTTTTGATGTTTTCCCTTACTGCTTATTATGCAAGACTGCATCAGTCCAACAAAGAATAACAGCCAGATTTATTATTGTCTTTGCAGCAGCATCTGCAGCCGAGATGCCTCCTTTGGAACCCATCCGTGAGACAGAGAGCGTCTACCAGGCAGCACTTCTGATGGATTCAGAGCCAGTGCAGACACAAACAGCAGATTTGGGTGATCACCTCAAACAAGTAAGTGGCTGGACAAATGATCTGTAGATTTTTCGTGTTGTATTCCAAGGGGTGATACTCTTTTTACTATCTTTGTTTCCATTGAGTTTGCATTGTTGACACACTGCTGCTTCCAAACATTTTTGTACCTGTTTTAGATGACTCTGGAGGTGACCAGAGTCGTACTGGCCTGGTGGATAGCTTTATGTGGCATCCAAAGTCAGTCTTTTTCTGGTCTCCTTCTGGTCTTGAGGTCTATCAGATAATCCAAGGCCAGTTAAGTGTTATCTTGCCCGCTTACGAGAGTGGTGATACCTTTTGGTATAGTTACTTGTAACTGAACTTTAATAACTTTGTTGTGAGATAAGTTGTATGAAATTTCCCCTGCTGCTGTTGACAGGGCTTCAGTGTCAACCAGTTTGACAGAGTTGGGGAATGTTCCTCAGTGACTTTGATTCCTGCAGTCTCAAGTCTGCTATTTGGTAGGAAATGATCATTATTTTGTTTTGTTTAGCAGTGTATTTTTAGAAAGGGATGGAGAATAGCGGTGCAGAGGCTCTGAACTGCCAAATCTTTTTGGCGGAATTTGTTAGTCCCTCCTTTATTTTTTTCTTTTGAGCATCTTTAGGCCTTCTTTGTCTCAGGAAAATCCTCCTGCTTAGAGTTGTCTCCTCTGCCGAGCTTGTCTTGTGGCTATTCCCAGCTGTGTAATTGCAGCTTAGAGGTGGGGAAAGAATCCCAAGGGTGCTTCCTGACTTTGGTGTTTTGTGTACTAATGAGCTTGGAAGCCTGGAACTATGAGTTGGACTTTGTGTAGCACGTGATAAAACATACCCTTGAGAGATTTTTGGCAGCCTGTTCTGATCCTTTAAAGAAATTTTAGTTTGATGTGATGAGATCCACAGGGAATTCCCCTAGATCAAACCACAAGTCTGATTGTGTGAAGGCTGTGAAAGGGGGGATATGGTCTAGGTAGGTCCAGGTTTTTGTTCCTAGGTATTGCAGAGGGAACCCATTTAAAGATCCTGGCAGGACAAGACTTGGAAGATGTTTGTACAACTCCTGCTTGTCATGAAACACCAAGTTTGCTGTTTTGTTTTAAAAAACCTCTAAAGAGGAGGAAAGCAGTTTAGAATGTGTTGCTTCGGGTGTGTAATGGACATTAGTTCATCAGGGTGCTGCAAGATAGGGGGGGAATGATGCAACCTGATCCCTGCCCTGCTGTCAGGTATCCTGGAAGTGTTTTCAGGGTCAGATGGGGCACAAGGGCTGAGTCCATCTGCTCAGTTCCAAGAAGGATAAAGGATACAGAGCTGCTGCTCTCAGGAGCTTTTTCTTGCTGCCGTGACAGAAGGAAAAGTGTCACCCACACCACTCTTGGCAGCTGCCAGTCCAGCTTGGGGCAAGGAGTCAGCCACTCTTGCAAGCCACACCTCTTATAAAGCCTGATTTTACACTGTGTACTCTTGCTTTATCTTTTTATAACTTTGTTGCGTTTTGTGAGCGTGTTTTCAGATACACATCCCCTAAGCATTTCAAAGAAATGTCTCTTGTCACTAACAATATGTGAGCTAGACTGTAAAGCTCATGCGTGCCCTTAACGGTCTGATCTGAAGAGCTTTCTCAGAGCAAAATTGTCCCTTAGAAATGCCGCCATTCACAGGCCCTACACAGAGGAAATTTGTGAAATTGTAAGGGTTTTTTAGAGGTGATGCTGCTGCTCAGGCCAGAATTCCGTCAATTGCTCTTAGACTCAAAAATGTTAAGTCACTGTTTAACTCAAATGTTTTTAGTCAAAATTTCTAGCTCCAAAAAAATGAAGGGCATTAAGCTTTACTCAGTTTGCAGAAGGAGAGACCGGGGAAGTAGTCACAGCACTAAGCCTGCCAGAGTTCAAGAAACATTTGGACAATGCTCTCAAGCACATGGTGGGATTCTTGGGGTGGTCCTTTGCAGGTCTAGGAGCTGGACTTTGATGATCCTTGTGGGTGCCTTCTAACTTGGAATATTCTATGATTCTATGATCTGCACCTTTACAAAGTGATTAAGAGAGCCACTATTGCGAAACTCCATTATTTGCAGTTGAATTTAGCCAATATAAGCAACAGGGAGTATGCTGGAATATGAATTGCCTGATGTATGATGCAATGATAACTTGTACTCTGTTCACAATGAGTAAAATTGAAGTGTTTTTGACTTCTAATCATTGGAGAAGTGCTGTCTGCTGGCACAAAAGAAAGCTCCTGAGGCTGTGGAAGTAGCTGATGTCTGATTAAGGCTGCCATCCCTACTACTTCAAGTGAAATAATGTTTTCAGCAGTTAAAAGAATGAAAAGTTGAAAACTGTGCGAACAGCTCACTTGTACAAATTTGTCTAAAGTGAGAAAAGAACAGGATTTGTAGATTTTGCCTGGTTTTGTCTTTGGGAAGTAGCTCTGGTGTGAAAGTGGGATGCATTCATGTCTTCTGTCACTTCTGAATAATTTTCAGATAGTTTTGCTGGTTTAATCATGTATTTTTTCATGGTCATGGAACATAGAAATAATATCTTTTCAGTAAAATGCAGCAAAGAGGTGGGTTGGGTTTGGTTTTGTTTCACTTTTTTGGCAGTAGCCATTTGCTGCTTTTATCTAAGTAAGTGACATGACTTCAGTTCCTCTCCTTTATTCCTTGCAGGAATATGAGCAAGATATTTTTGTTGCACCCCTTTGACACTGTAGGGAAGAAAGAAAGAGAGCGTGAAAGTTATTGTTTCAATCATAGGGAAAGTTTTCATCCAAGTTTGTCCTGTTTGTTGGGGTTCTCTGATACTCAGTAATTCACAAGTCCCCAGGAAAGCAGAACTATTTTTTGAATTAATGGAAAGGCCAGTTATGTGTGTTCAGTGCATGATGAGACATCTGAGTGCCACCTCCCACTTATCCCTTTGTAGCGTCAAGGTTTTGAGCAGTTTCCACCGAGTGCAGAAATCCCTCCCGATGCTGTTCAGGACAGAAGCCTTTGCAGTTTGCCACCTCTGAAGAGAAGTTGCTTGGTGGGAGTCATTGTGGAATTCGTCGTCTCTCCTAGCCAGTTCTACATCCATATCTGCAGCACGGAAGCATCCTATAAACTGCAGGATCTGATGTTTGAGATGAGGTGGGAGCGTGCTGTGGCAGTGCAGTGTGTGTTTGTGCCAAGGGAGCCCGGCACTCAGCTCTTGGTGATGGTCACTGCTGGCTTCATTACTTGGTGCAGAGATGCTGGTGCTGTCCTGAGACATTACTCAAAATGTTTATCCATTCCTTTTAACTAGCAAGCAGTAAGTGTGGTCACTAGCAGTTCCTGTAGTTTGTCTGTGTCCTAGCAGTTCTGAGCTTTGTAAGCCTGGAAAGGTTATGGAAAGGAGCTTGAAGGGTTCCTTTGTCTTGTCTGTGCAGCTGTTGCTGATGTGCTCAGTTAAGGCATTTAGTTCCACCTCCAACACTGCACCTGGGCCACTACTGCAGAGCCTGGCTCATGAGAAATGCTGATATGTTAAGGTAACGCTAAAAAAGTAATGATTAGGATGACTGTGTTTAGCCTCTGATTAATCCCTGTTAATTAACTTTTTGTTGGACCTCGAGAGTATAGTTCAAATGTTAAAAGTTTGGGGTTCCAATTTTATTCCCATTTCAGTTTTAAGTGTGGCAGAACAGAGATATAAATGATCTATTAAAACAGCTCCTGAAAACTCATGTCATGGGGACTTTGAAAAGTCAGGATTCTTTTGATGCCCCATGTATTTCTCCTTGTTCATCTCCTGCGTCCTGCTAAGCCTAGTTTCTCACTATGATCTTTTACAGACACGTTTACTCACATAAAGTTGCTTCTGATAAATACATCATGCCTGAGTCTGCCGTGCGGCCCGGGCAGCTCTGCTGTGTCATGGTCTCCAGGTGGTGGTACCGTGTGATCATCCACCGTGTGATCAATGACCAGGAAGTAGAGGTGTTCTGTGCTGACTATGGACACCTCCAAATTGTCCAGAAGTCTTGGCTGAGATTCCTCAAGTAAGTCAATCGCGCATGGGTGGCAGAATCGCAGAACAGCTGAGGTTGGATTAGACTTCTGGAGGTCATCCTGTCCGAGCTCCCTGCTTAAATGGGGCTGTCTGGAACAGGCTGCTTAGAACCACGCTGAGATGGTTTTTGAATGTTTCCAAGGATGAAGATTCCATGACCTCTCTGGGCAACCCATTCCAGTGCTTGGTCACCCTCCTGGTAAAAATGACGCTTTCCAGCTGGTCCACACTCTGCTGATGTATGGTGTTGTTCTTCCCCAAGTGCAGGGCTTTGTTGAACTTTGTAAGGTTCCTGTCTGCCCATTTCTCTATCCTGTCAAGATCTACCTGGCTAGCAACCTGACCCTCTAGGGCATCAGCCACTCCTGCCAGTTTTCTGTCATCAACAGACTGAGGGTAGACTCTCCCCCATCACCCAGGTCCATAATGAAGACATTGAACAATACTGGACCGAGCATTGGCCCCTGGGGTACACTGCTAAATCCTTTCCTGTGTCTGCCTTCACTCTTCAGTCTGTCCTCTTACTGCTTTCTGTCACCTTGGGGCAAGCTCCCTAATCCTCCTTCTGGGTTGAATGGATACACACGTTCTGAAGGCACATCAGGCCAAGTGGGACATATTTGCAGTGTCAGAGGTACTTGTTCCCTGCAGTTCAGCACATTTTCCATATTTGTGTCTTCCCCCTCGTTTGCCTCTCCATGTGCCTGGCCGGTGGCATTCTTTGGTTCAAAAGTCATGGCTCTCTGTGTGTAACTTCGTCTCCACAAGGGGTTTTGGTGGGGAGGTGCTTGAGCTAGGGAATGCATAAGGGACCAGTGGTTATTGCAGTTTCTGCTGTGCCCATTCTCTGGATATGGAGTGTTTTCTGAAGCTACTGTTGCGTTTTAGTCATGAGTGCACAATCCAGTGTATGCTTCTGTATTCCTAAACTGGTACTGAAACCCAGAAGAGGAGGAAGTTCTGCTCTTCTGATTTATCCCTGGTTTTGCTGTTACAGTTTTGCTTTGTGTTTTAGGTGGCACTATTTGAAGCTCCCTGCTCAGGCCATCCCATGTTCCTTGGCATGGGTAAAACCCGTGGAGGTACGTGTTCACCTGCTGTTTTGTTTGTTGAGATGTGTACAGGAGTTATCAAGTAGAGGTTGTCTTTTTCTCCTGCCAAGGGCAAACATTTGAATGAAGTCAGGTCCTGTTGATATTTACAGCAGAACTGGCACTCTTACGTTCAGCAGAGTGTGCTGGGTAAGTCTCTGCTCTGCAAGCAATCACCCTTTCACTGCTTTCCTTACCATCAAAGCATTCTTGCTTATATTCTTGCAGAAACAGATGGCTACTGTTAAGCAACACAGCAAACTTCTTCCTTTCTCTGCCAGTAGTTCCCCAATGTCCTTCTGAAGCCTTGGTAGCTCCAACCCTCTGTTTTAAAAAATTCTTCTGTAACAGAGCTTTAAGTGAGTTGGTTTGATGCAGTTAGCACGGAGTTATAGAGGTCGTAAGAAAGTTTCTTTGTGATGGGAAATCTCTTGGTCAAGAAGCCTGAGAAGTACAGTTTCTGAAGGAAAGCATGTGAGCAGAGTTGCTGCCTGTGTGTTTTTAAAGATGTTGCTTTTAAAAAGTTATTTCCCCTGGGTTTTGAGGGTTAATCACAGTTTTCTTTGTGGTGAGGCTTAGCAGCATCTTAATAACTTTTGATACTTTTAACATTTGTGAAGTCTTGTGATTCCAGGAATTAAAAAGGAAAACCCAACAAACAAAACCAACAAACAACTGTATTTTAGACAATTGGGATAAAATGACTGGTGAATGCCATTGAACTGTGTTTGGAAGTAGGTATTTGGGGTGAAAGGGCAGTCCCAGTATAATGAGAATTGCAGACTTTGGGGTAGTTTGGTTTAGTTTCATGCTGGGAAGCTTGTCTGCCTGACTTTTCTGTATTTGTCACTAGCCTGGCCTAGCTCAGTTGGCTTTTGACAGGTGCCCACCACAAGGATAAGTCTCAGGTGGTGGATATTGGTCTGTTTATAGTAACTTTACGTTGTTTCCTCTTCAGAGTACATGGTCCAGTGCAGCAATTCTCCTGTTCAAGCATCTCTGTCGCTTCAAGGAACTTGTGGGCATCGTGGATGAATATGTGGATGGTGTTCTCTACCTCTTCCTGTGTGACACATCCACCAAGGAGGATGTCTACTTCCACTCTGTCTTGAGGGATATGGGATATGCCGATGTCTGCGGAGAGAACATTCCTTCTCAGGTCAGGAGGGAGGCGTGTGCTAGTGCTGCTGAAGGGAAGGGAAGGATCCCTGTCTGGGTGCCTGTAATGGGGAGATTCTTACCTTGAAGCAAGAGGTTTTGTGAAGAGCAAAACTGGTATTCCCTGCTTTCCTGTAGCTTATCATTTCGTGACTGCATCCCAGAGTCTGTCTAACTCTATGGTGAGAGCTTGCTTTTTGGTTAAGGTGGAATCTGGTGATACAGCAGAGATTTTCTGTTTAGCAGAACAAACTATTTTCAGCCTGTCTTCTAGCAGTGGATTAAAAGTTGATTTGGAAATGGTCTTGGTTTACAAACTGTCATGCTTTGCCAGTGAAATGTACAGTGCTGGATGGCATAACCATGGTAGATTGCCTGTTGTGTTTGGGTAGGCACAGCAGTTGTAAGCCAGAGCATTTGTGCTTTAGGCTTACCTGTGTCATTATTTGCATGTCTCAGCTCAGTTTCATTAAGAACTGTGTGGATTATGCAAACCCTTGGAAAGGTACTGCCATGATTTTATATTTCAGCAGAAAGCGGAGTTTTACAGCCTGGAGTGCTTCTATGTGTTGTTTTATTCAGCAGATGCAGAATGCATGTTCTGGCAGGATTAGATCCTATGATGGTATTTTTGCATGTATATGCCCAATTTTGGGGGAGAGGGGCATTGCTGAGAAATTTCACTGCTGGCAAAAGAGGAGTTGATTTTCTTAATAAGGCCATTTCTGCAAGAATTTGGAGCTAACTCTGGGGTATTGGGAACCTTCATCCATTTGCTGACCTGTTAGAGATTTGCTGAATCCTTTTTATTCTTTGTGGCAGTTACAACGTAGGGGTTTTTTTACTATTTTGGTGTGGTTTTTATTGGTTCTAGGAATTTGAGGAACTGAATCCTTCAGCCTTGTATGTTCAGCCCAGTGGAAAGCAGGGGAATGCTGAAGGGGTGGAGCCAGACCTTCGCTTGCAGCAGGAATCTCGAGATGGAGACAGTGAAACCACAACCTCGAAGCTGGATGGGGCTGAGCTGTGACCAGGTGAGAGTTTGGCACAGCTGTCATTCCATGAAATCAGCTCCAGGGCTCAGCAGATGTGTCTTGTTTTAGTCCCATGCAAGTTTTCTGTGGAGTTGGTTTTCTGCTTTTATAAAAAGCAAGCAGAAACTTAATATGAACGTTATAATTTATGTGGACCATAAATACCTTTCTAGCTGCCTGTCCTCTGATCCCTTTGCAGACTTCAAGGAATCTGTGTGCTCTCTCTAACCTCCCATGTGTGCACCATAATTGTTCAGTTTGAGAATGGACTCTGAGAACTCGGAGCAATGCCAGATTCTTGTGATCAGTTTGACTTGGCGGTTCCATGGTTTTGCAACCCTGGGAGCCAGGAAGTGTGGGTTTTCCTCTTAGATCTCTGGGATTTGGCAAAGGATGTGAAATAACTCAGGGTAGCCTGTAAATTCAGGAAAAGACCAGAAGTTCTAGTGGTGAATGTTTGCATTAAAGGGTCTTGCTCATCCTAAACTGACCTGAAAGGAAGGGATTTGCAGTCCTGGTTGTTGCTGGGGATAAGGTTTATTAAAAAAACCCTACAGGTTTATTAAAAAAAAAACTCTAAGGGTGAATGTAAAGGATATATGTATGCTTTACACCCTGGGTTTCAGAGCATGTTAAAAGAGAAGCCCTTGGCTATTTAAGAGTTTGATTAACTGCTGGACAGAGAGGTTAAGCAGGGAGTAAACCCCAGGTCTTGAGTGCAGTCTAGGATAGTACCATTAGAAACACCAGGAACCCTTGTCTACAGGTGATTCTCTCCCCTTTTCTGTGTTATTTAAATTGTAGTTTTTTCATGAGACATTTTACTACCTTTCAAGCAAATGTCAGCAGTTGAAGTGTTCAGCAGAGGGCCTGCTCTGGGGCTGTGTTTCTGACATTGCTCTGAAAGAAGAGTAGAAGCCAGTGTAATGCTAGTAACTCATAAAGTAGCCATTTTCTCTAGGTTTTATTCTAGCCAACTTAGGTTTCTGTGCTAGAGAAACTCTCTGTAAGCTGTGTGTCTTGGATATTAATGTCCTTGCTCTGTCAGTTTATCAAATGAACTGAAAGGCACAAACCATCATCTTTCTGTATGTATTTGGAAGAAGGTAATGTGGGGAGGACTGCAAATCTGAGTCTGTGTTTCAAATGAAGGAATCTGGAGAGTTCCTTCCCTGGTTGGCTAAAGCAGGATTCATAAATGTCAGACATAGGTGGTGATTTGAAGACTAGAGGAATGTAAATGCATCCTGTCCCTCAGTAAGAATGGCGTGGGTGGCAAGAAGAGATAAAAATCATCTTTTAACCTTGTCCTAACACTTGTTTTTTTTACTGCATGTTAAGCAGAGGTTTTCAGTGGGCTGCTGGTATTTTAGCTGAGTAGTTGGCTAATTGGGCTCTAGTGATGCCTGTCCTGGCATGCTGTCAGCACTGAATTCCTGCTGCCCTTGCTGCTGCAGGAGTGCCTCACAGTCCCCTCATGCCCTGACAGCAGAAGCAGCCTAGAGAGCAAGTACCCAGTTTTTGAAGAGCTGTGGCTGAATTGCTGCGTGTCTGTCATTTCACTAGTTTTCTCCTCCATACTGAGTTAAAAAATACAAACATCAGCTCCCGCCTATGGCTGAGACATGAGTGAACATCCCTAAAATGTAAATTGAATTTGAATTCTTAAGCAAAAATGCAGAGGGGCTTCCTCTGACTCAGCTCCTGCCTCCTTGCAGAAACTCCCTCTGTCATTGCCATCACCGGTTCTGCGTGGGGCTGCTGAGAGATGAGACAGCTGTTAATTGTTTTCTAAGAGAGGGTGCCTTGTGTCTTGTAATAATCTATGGCTCCTTCCAGCTTGCTGTGCAGGAAAAGCTGCCCTTTGGCCAGGGGAACTAGGGGATTGTTGTTGTGTAGTCTTGTTCTGATTTTTTTAATTATTCATTTGCTGACCTTCCACTTCCTTTAAATTTTGAGAGATAATTAAGATCAGGGCAGCTAATGAGCTGAGTGTGCACTAATTGCGCACCCTCAATTTTTTACATACATTTGCAGACATCTCATTCTCTTGGAGAGTCCTCAAAGCCTGGTTAGTCCAGTCAGTGGAAGACCTTTACACCTCCTTTATTTACTCCAGGCAGCCAGCAGAAATGAGGCAAGATGACCCAGATCAGATAGAAGGTTTTTCCAGCAAGGCCCAACTTCATGAAGCTGTACTCCCACTGCTATACTCCTGGCAGCACCATTCATGCTGGGCCCCCTTGACAGTATGAACACATTCATCAGTCAAAATTGACTGACAGAACGTTGAGCAGTCTGTTACTGTGCTATGAGTAACTCCTGGGTTTCCTAGGGCTGGAACAGATGGAAATGTTGGTGTTTCTGTGGGCTGGAGATGCCACAATAATAAAGAGCTGGATGCAATGCATCGGGTTGACCTTCGTGCAGCAAAATGGATTTCTAATTGTTTAATGGGAACAAATGAATTGAGGGTTAGTTCTATCATTGTTGGGTTTTGTTCTCTTTCCTAGACTTTCTGCTGCTTGCGTGCAGAAGTTTTTTTTTCTCCACTCCAGTGTTCATTTCATACTGGGTCTCCCAGTCTCTCAACCATAAGGATCTAAAGCATTTTGTACACCCTACGAGGTCTCTGTGTGGGTGTTTCTCTTCCATCTTCCAGCTGATGGAAGAATTTACAACACCCATACAAGAGCTGCTCGGTTTACAAGGTGGATTAAGTGACTTGCCAAAGGCAGTGGCTGTTTGTGCCTTGGAACACTCTCTCTGGAGTTCCCTAGGCACGAGCTGCTGAATTCACATCTGATTTCCCACCTCTGGGGAAGTGGAGGTGGAGCAGCAGCAGGAGAGGCAGAGAGGTCCTTGCATTATACCATGTCAGACTCATCAAACAGGTGTGCAGTAGCAAGTCTTCTTTCCATGACCTGGCGAAGTCCAGGCAAAAGGAATTTCAGTCTAAACTGGAGGTCTTGGATTTGCCAGTGTAGATTTGATCTTTCTTTTCTGTGTTCCTCTTTATGCAGATTTCAGTCTAAACTGGAGGTCTTGGATTTGCCAGTGTAGATTTGATCTTTCTTTTCTGTGTTCCTCTTTATGCAGATTTCAGTCTAAACTGGAGGTCTTGGATTTGCCAGTGTAGATTTGATCTTTCTTTTCTGTGTTCCTCTTTACGCAGATGAAGAAAACATGAAGACCAAGATTTTCCCAGGAGTCTCGTGCTCGGCCTCTGCGGGCTGTGTGACCAAGGACCACCTCAGGAGCTGTGTGTCCCTCCTGCCCTGCTCTCTGCAGTGTTGGCAGCTGCATGATTGGCCACTTCCCATGCCTATTTCCAGTGGCTCCCCAGCCTGAGAAGGAAGGTGTGATAAGAGGGGAGAAGCTGGAGCTGCTGCCAAGCAAGGCTGTCTGGAGCAGCACAGGCTTTCTGTACGACCATGCTGTCGGGTTCTTTTTTTTTTTGTTCAGAAACGTTTAATCCTTTGAAAAAACCTGGAGGGCAATATCTCAGGTGTGCCCAGCATGTGTGATAAATGTTAGTTTTACTTTCAGGAAAATAGTTTGGTTTTGTTTTACCGGTGGTGTAGTGAGTCACTGCTCTTCAATATAATGGTTCAGGAGAACATCCAAGTGTCACATTGTGTTACATATCCTTTAATTTTAGGAGAGGGAAGCTGGCTGCCCATCCCTCCCTCCTTCAGTGCATGAGCCGTTTTGACATTGTGTGTGGATGTGGTTTTGGTTTTTAACACAGTGGCTGCTCTATGCACTCCTTGCTGTGAGGAGAGCTGAAGAAACCTCCTTCCTCAAGATGCTGTGATTTGTTGGATGTCATGTATACAAAATGTCAGGAATCTCATCTGAAAGATATGGAATAAAATCTGTAAGGAATCCAGTGAGAGAGAGCCTGAAGCTTGACCGTGTTTGTGTAGCTCCTTGCCTGTGGCAAGTGATCCTAATGGGTGCTAATGCAGAGAGAAGCTGTGAAAACAGAAGTGCCCTGGTCAGGAATGCTGGCATCCAGCTGCTTTTCTGGTGCCTGGAGTGTTCCCCACATCTTCAGGGGCTTCAAGGGCCATCCTGTGCCCACCTGCAACCATGCCAGAGGTATCTTTCACTGCAAACCACCAAGAAAAGGTGGATAATACTGGCAGTAATACTGGAATGGGTAAAAGCCCAGCGTAAGACAAGTTTGTTGATTGGACTAGTTGATCTTTAAAGCTCTCTTCCACCCCAAACCATTGTATGATTATTTCACTTTTTTTTTTATTTTTTTATTTCAGCATTTAAGGGTGGTTTGGGATGTTAAACAGCTAAAAAAACAACAATCTGTGGCTGGTTAGAAAGCAGCTTCTGGGAAAAAGCTAATGAAGGAGATGGAAGGAGAATGCTGAGGAGCAGGGGCTGTCCAGCCCTGTGGGGAGGTTCAGAGGTTTCCTGACTTCCCTGGTACCACATTTGGGTTGGGGCACTCACTGCACATTTTTGTCACCCATCACTGTGACGGAGCTGATCTTGCTCAGAGCTCACCCTCTGCTGCAGAACCCCCTTTTGGCTTCAGGGAGCTTACAGCTGGGGCCAGGGTGGGGTGTCCCAAGGAGACCCCCAGATCCTCTTTTATCTCTCCCTGGGCTGCAGCAGGGGCCAGAACTGGGAAGCGCGGTCACCGTGTCCCTGCTGCTGCTGGGTCACTGCTAGATGGCAGCCGAGGCCAGTGCTCAGCTGCTCGGCTCCCTGCAGCCTCCAGCTCCTCTTCTCTGGGGCCTGGGAGGGCAAGGGAGGTGAGGAGCTGAAGAACATCCTGCTGAGTGGGCAGGTGCCCGTGCCCAGCAGGAGCTGCCTCTGTCCCACTCTCTGCCCAGGTTGCAGCAGATCCCCAGGCTGCTTGGGCATGTAACTGGGAGCTTTGGGGATAGGTCCCACTGCTGTTACAAGAAATTGGGAATGGGGAGATGCTATGGGGTCTGGAAGGTGCTGTGTGGATACTGGGAGCTTACATGTGTAGCAGCAAATTTGTGGGAGGGAGCCAGCAAGTGTTGAACAGTATCCCTGTGGTTTGGGAACTCCCAAATCTGCCAGTTTGGGGATGGAGGGAGCATATTCTGGCCACATCACTCTTTTTGCACCCTGGGTACCTGTTGAAGGTGGGCTACAGAGCTTTGCTGTTATCCCATGTACCTTTCCTCATGCTTAACTGAGCAGGATTTCTTTTTTCTTTGAGTTTTTGTCATTCACATGTTGTCTGCAAGTGCTTGGTTAGTTTTCCATGCATTTTCAATCAAGATAAAAGGTGAAGAATTGAACCTTAATCCTGAGTCTGGACCCCCCCAGCACCTGAGGGACTAAAAACCTACCTGGAGCTGCTCCCCTGCTCCAGGGTGATCTGAGCTGCTCTTCCCAGCTCTGTGATGGCATCTCCTTTCCCAGAGCAGTTCAGCTCACATTTCTCATGCCCAGCAGGTCCCTGTTTGTACATTTGTTGCCTAAGGCGGTGGAAAAAAGAGAAAGATGCCTCAGGGACTGGAAAGTGATGCTGCATTCATGTCCCTGCTCGTGGGCCTTGCTGTGTGCCGGTGCCAGGTGGTGGGAAAGGAGAGCTGGCTGTGCCAGGCATTGGGATAAACCTTTTTGTCAGTTTTGGGGGAACCCAGACCCACACAGGTGTCTAATGGAAGGAGGAGGGCGCTTTGCTCTGCAACAAACCTGTCCCTGCAGGTGTCCTGTCCCTTCTGGAGGGATCTGGAGTCCACCCCCCCCACCTTGTGGAGCATCTCCATGGGGCACTGGGGAGTGCGGTGTGGATGCCCCTCATCCCAGGGCATGCTCGTAAAGGGGTCCCGCTCCTCCAAAGGAGCTTGGGGTGGAGCTGCTTTCCCCTCCTTTGCCCCGGTTACCCCCTTCCCCACAGCTGTGGGGCAGCCATGCTGCCAGCAGAGGTGATCGACTCAGAGTCCCCGGGGAGAGGACCAAAATGTTTAGGGGAAATTAAAAATTGAAAGGCGCCGTAGCTCTGCAGCATTCCCTAAAAGCCGGGGTTAAGCAAAACACCAGCAAGGTGTGTGCTCCAGGGATTTGCTAATGGATTCGGGGACGGGAGGGGTCTGGGGTCAGCCCTGGCAGGTGGAAGGAGCTGGGGCGGGTGGCTCTTCCCCTGCTGGGCTGGTGGGAAGCAGGTGCTGGAAACCTGGTGTCCCTGTGGCTGGGGCCATGCACGTAAGAGCAGAGCCACACCTGGACCACCTCAGGAAGGACCTTGGTAGCCCTGGCATGTGGGTGGGTCTGGGGAGGGTGAGGAGAGGTGCTCTGGGCGGGGATTTTGTTTTGGGGGGGTGTGTTTGTGGAAGAGTTTCTCCTGGCTGCCTGGCCGCAGCGGTAATCGGGTACTTTGAGTTTTAAACGGGATGTCAGGAAGGATTTGGCTGGCGAGGAGGATGGAAAGCGACAGCTCGCTTTGGATGAGCAGAGTGCTGCAGGGGTGGCCAAACACCTCCCTCCCTCCCTGCCGGCCCTGCAGCCAGGCAGGAGCAGAGCTCGGGGTTCCCAGTGAGGAGCAAAACTCGGGGTTCCCAGTGAGGAGCAGAGCTCGGGGTTCCCAGGCAGGAGCAGAGCTCGGGGTTCCCAGTGAGGAGCAGAGCTCGGGGTTCCCAGTGAGGAGCAGAGCTCGGGGTTCCCAGGCAGGAGCAGAGCTCGGAGTTCCCAGGCAGGAGCAGAGCTCGGGGTTCCCAGGCAGGAGCAGAGCTTGGGGTTCCCAGTGAGGAGCAGCTCTCGGGGTTCCCAGTGAGGAGCAGAGCTCGGGGTTCCCAGTCAGGAGCAGGGGACGCGGGTGGTCCTGTGCTGGCCCTGCGGTGGTCACTGTGCCTGTGCCATCACAGCGAAGGTGACATTTTCCAGATCGATGCCTCAGCCCGTCCCTCCCCACCCCTCTGCACTTTTGAGTCAAGCCATGCTTTGCAACGTGGGGTTCAGCTGAGCAAATCATTTGGGCTTGAAAACCAAAATGGAGTGCTTCTGACCCTAAAAACATTTGTCTTTTTATTTTTAGATGGGGGGGTTTTTGAGATGGAAATTGAATCTTTTCCTTGTTTGGGGAGGATAAAAGTGCATTCAACTCTGCATCAGATTGTTTCACTTGACCCACAAGTAAATGCTTTTCTTTCCTCTGACCTGGAAGGCTTTCTTTTTCTTTCCATTTGGCAAGAAAAAGGGAAAAGCCAAATCTTGGTACAGGTCACTGCAAAATAAGGTCTGGAGCTGGAGCTTTTCAGCCTGAGCGCTGTGCCAAGACCCATCAGCTCTTCCCACCGGTCCCTGGAGTGGCTCCCTTTTTCTTGCAGTAAAAAGCCCTGGTTTTGCTTTGCATTTTGCTGCAAGAAAATGACTCCCAGGCAGGAGAGCAGCCTCTGGCTGCTGGGTTTCAGATGAGCAGAGATGGGGATGGTGCTTGTGCCTTGCTGGCTTTTTGGACAACATCCCTGGGATGGTTCGAGCAAGCTGGCCAGCACTGCATCTCTGCAAAGGCCCGTTTGGGTGGCTTCAGGGGAAATATATTCCTGCTGGAGGGAAGGAATGTGAAGGAAACGTGGGGCAGCAATTCTGCTGGAGCATGCCTTGGGTGGGAAATGGGTCAGTGCTGCCTTTTGGTTGAACCAGGGCTGTGCTCTGGGGCTTGGTGCTGGCTGCAAGGATCTGTGCCCACCCTGTCCCACAGCAACAGGGGCTGTGGGTGTCCTCCTGAGCACCCCTTGCATCCAAGTGAGCTCTCCCATCTTCTCTCCATCTTGGACCTAGCTGCTCAGGCGTTGTTTCCAGTGTCAGTGGCACCACTCCAAGCACAGCATTCAAAGGAGAGGGAGAAAGGAGGGAGCTCCTTGTGGATGCTGTGGAATGCTTTGACCTCGCAGGCAGCAAGAAGAAGGGCGGCAGACAGCATGGGCTGTTCTGCATCCAAAGTTTAGGACCAGTTGGACTTGAGACCGCTGCTGGTGAAACCCTTCCCTGGTGCTGCTGCAGGAGGCTAAGATTGGCTCCTTCCTATTGACAATGAGTTGGCAGGACAAGTGAGGAGGGCTTGGGATGGACGAGGCTCCCCCTGGCCCCTGCTGCCCTCACCCTGCGTGTGAGCGGGCTCCTCATCCCCTCCCTGCTGCCAGGAGGTTTCTTTTCTGATTCAGCTCTTCCAGGGCAGAAGCTGATTGCAGAGGGGTTGCGATCTCACTTGTGCTTTTAATCCCACTGCTGTCAAGCTCCATTAGGAGGTTTGGCATCATCTCACTACCTCTGGGGCCGGGCCGCCGTTTGCCCAGCCTGAAATGAGGACAAGTCTGGGCTACGCTGGAGCGAGCAGGGGCTGGGGAGGCAGGGATGCTTTAGGGGTCGTGGCTGCCCCCACTGCTCTCCCCGGCACTTCCAGACATTGGGAGAGGCTGCAAGAACTGGGAGACCACCAGTTTTGGTGGCCTGGTCACTTTGGGAGCAGGATGGAGTGGAGCTGAGAGCCACTTCCCAGGTATTGAAGGTGCTCGGAAACCTCTCGGCGCTGCAGCCTCAGCCCACGCGCTGCTCCAGCTGCATTTGGGTAACCCGAGGCTGACCTCCCCCCGCTCCTGCCGCACACGTGTGGCCGTGGCCGGGCTGCGTGCACAGCCGGGCATCCCGGCCCTGCTGCCGCATGCGGCTCCTCTGCGGGAGCCAGCGCAGCCGGAGCAGGGGGCTGCGGGAAGGGAAGCTGATGGGCCAGAAGCTGGGGCTGAGCATCCTTCCCAGCCTCACAAAGTGGGCTGCAGGGCTCAGCAGTGCAAGGGGAAGGTGCTGTCGCTCATCCCCGACCTGGCCCATGAGTAGTTCCCTGGACTTCCAGGCCCATACGCTGCAGGGAGGCTGCCCTAGGACCAGCCTGGCTCATCATTGCTCACAGCAGTTTTGAAGCTCTGTCTGCCGATGTGCTTGCAGTTACCTGGAAAGGAGCTGGCATATGACAAGAACATGAGGAAGGGCAGGGAAGGTGGGAATGCAGAGAGCCAGAGCCCTACAGGCTCCTGGGGGCTGTCTGGGTGGTCGTTGGGGTAATGTCTCAATCTTCCCTGACCTCCCTCCCAGCTATGCCAAAGAAGAGTAGAGCCAGGCTTGTCTGCCCACAGGCAGGAGCAGCCAGTGCCAGGGTTTGGGCAGGCACTGCTGTCTTGATTATGGCCAAAGTGTGACTTTGAAAGGCTCCTGTGCAGCCAGGAAGGTTGGAGAGAGCTCTGCACCCTAAAGAAAGAGTGGAGAAAACCTTCCAGTGGAGGTCTTAGCCCTGCCCTGTGCTGGGGCTTAGGGGTGCTGGTTTGGGTTGGGGTTGCACCACTGCACCCCTTGCTCCTCGCTGATGGCTCCTGCAGCTTCTCAGCATATGAGCTTGACTTCTTCCATGTGGGTTTGCCCCGTGCTGCCCTGTCATGTGGATGGCCCGTGGCTGATCCCTGGGAGGATGCTCCAACCAAACCACGGAGCCTGCATTACCATGAGCCTGGAGGGGTGGTTGGCGTATGTGTGGTAAGGTCACGCTTGGCTGGAAGGAGTTAATTTTCTGCTCTGTCTGTCCTTCCTGCTCGGATAAGCATCATCCAAAGTCCCTCTTTGGGGCTGGGATGGGCTTTTCCCTGTGCCTGCTGTTGGCCCTGCTTGGAGCCACATGAACCACAAATCCCGCTGGGCATGTTTTCCCTCCCACCCCAACGCTGTGGCTGTGCCCACAGCAATCGATGGGCCTCTGCCAAGACGAGCAGGGCTGTGGCTTGGCAGGCACAGAGACCCCTCAGCGATCGATGCACCAAGGAAATCCCTGGCTCTCATGAGAGCCGACCAGCATCACCTCCCCGCAGCCCATCTCCCCTAACCAGGGGCACTGGAGCAGGGTAAAACCTCCTTGCTGGAGAGCCCCAGGTTGCTCACAAGGTGGGGCATTTCCTTCCTGGAGCCAGGAACAGCGGTTAGGATCCATCAAATATTTAGGCTTTATGTTTGTGGGTGGGCAAAAGGAAAGATGTGTCTCATGCGAGAGCTGTGTCCACTAGTGATGGAAAGGGTGTCAGCACATTCCCCGTGGGATCGCTGTGTTGGCTGGGAAAAACCCTGCCTCCTCAAGTGTGCTGGGCAAGGAGGGTGAAAATCAACAGTTTTTTTTAAATTTATCGAAGTTTTCCATGAGCACCACCATTCGTGTAGCTATCCCAGTGGGTACAGATGGTGGTGTTGTCCCTTCCCCCTTTTTTATCCCAAACTTGCCCAGACCCCATGTGAGGGAGCTTGTTCCCTTTGCGTGGCTCACTCTGTGTCTCCTAGGGAGGATGAACCTGGGGGATGTGTTTACTCAGCTCAGGGCAAACATCCCAGTTTTCAACTGAACAGTCCAAAATGTAATATAGGATATTTTCCCCACATCTGAACTATCTTGAGGTAAAATGCATCCATAGCTCCTGGCAGCATCTAGTAGAACACAGGTAAAGCACCCCATGGGCTATCCAGATTTGCCCTCCACAGCTTTAAATCCTGTGCCTCAATCCCCCTGGACTTTTGAGCTTCTTCCGATGCCCCTGGGATGGAGCCAGCTGAAGGAGGGAAGCAGCTCTTGCTCCCAGGCTGATGCTCTGGGAGTGTGAGGGGTTAATACTACCCTGCTGCCTAATCACAGTCCAAAGCTGTAAACCCCCACCCCGGGGGAACATCATTGCAGCTCTGGATGTAAAATACTCAAGCCTGAGCTTTAATGATATTTATCTTTAGGAAGGAGAAAGCATAACTCTTGGCTAACGATATTACCCAAGGCTCATTGTGTCTCTCCTGCAGCGCAGACGGATGGACAGCCCTGTGTGTCCCTGCATGTCCCTGTGCAGTGTGGACAACCCTGGTCCTCAACACCCAGGCTGGAGTTCTTAGATAGTTGTAGTGATGGACAAAGATTCTCTTTTGGGGAATGCACCCCCCCTCAAGCAGCTCCTGGGGGAAAACAACCATCTGCCCCATTCAATGGGTGCACAGGAGCCAGGGCACGACTCTCCCCCAGCACACTGAGATGGGGCATCTCTGCAGCCCCCGAAACACATCAGATTTGGGGGGGAGTGCAGCTGCACAGAGGCTGGTGCCTGGGTATGTGTGACCCCTGGATTTCAGGATGGGCACATCCCTCAGATAATGGAGATGTCAGGGCTGCTGGGCAGCTCCTGCTGAAAGTTCCTTGTGTGGCTGGGCTCGTTTGTCAGTGTTTGCGCAGGCAAAAGCGAACCTGCCGAGGTGTACAGTGACTAGTGAATGCACATCTGGCATGGGAAACGTGCTGTGGAGGGGGAAGCTGTGCATTGGCTCCCCTGAGCCCTCCCCAGGTAGCAGGCAGGCTTGGGAGGCTCTGACCATGTGCTCCCGGATGGGGACGAGAGGGGATGAAGGTGCAGTGAGGGGTGAGGGTATCACAGGACCGTGCTGAGGCACTGTAACCTATGCATACACTCATGCCCCAACCAGAAACACAGAAACACGGTCTGGCTGACTCCCAAGGACCTTTCCATGTGTTCATCCCCCTTTTTCAGCCCAGTAGCCCTGATGTTGAGTGCACAAGGCAACTAGAGAGCTTGAAACCTGTGAGGAGCAGGCTGGATGCTGGTGAGGACGAAAATTTGGCACTGTCAGGCTTTTTCTGATTGATACAGCAGCCTTGGGCTCTGCTAAAATGAAAATAAAAGCAAGATCTAGCACAGAATGAAATAAATTCTCCTGCCAGCAGCTGCGGGTTCAGCTCCTGAGCATCCTTCGGCATCAGCGTTTTGGGCTGGTGGAAATGCTGGCCTGAACAGGGAGGAAATGATTGATGTGCTGGAGTGCAGGTGTGTGAGGTGCAGCACGGCAAGGGCACCCGGGAGCGCCGGGCTCCAGCACGCTCTGCAGCAGGGCTGGGGCTCTGAGCACACACCTGGGCATCTCGTGGGGTCTGCATGTGCAGACATCCTGGAAGAAGCAGCTGAACAAGGACTCACTGAGTTGTTTACCTGAATGTTCATCCTCATGAATAAGGCTGTGAAGTATCATTGTGGAAAGAGAAGTCTGGAGGCTTAGATTTTTTTACAACAGAGAAAAACCAGAAGGAACCAGAAGTATTTTATGGTTTTGTTTTAAAACTAGTCAGTGAAATCCTTTCCAGCATAGGAAAGATGGAATTTTATAAAACCCACAAGAACTTCCCGTGCTGATACGGGATTAGCTGCGGCACTTACAAGCTTTAAAGTCAATTGTACGTGTGGGTACTGCAACGTCTGAGGGCTGCAGAGGGTGAGAGTCTGGCAGGCTCATGATCCCAATTTTGCCAGGGTACCTGGGGCCTGGGCAGGCTGAGCTGTTTGTGGTGCCCTGGCAGCAGCTGATCCCAAGATGCCAACAAGGCAGGATGCTTTACAGGTGCTTTGTGTTGCTCTTGCCCTAAAACGAACTGAAATAGGAACTTGACAAGTATTTTGTATCAAACTGCTGCTTGATTTGCCAGTTGTGCTAACCTCAAACACTCTGAACACACCAGCTGAGCCTCCCAAACCATGTGTTTTATTTAAAACCACATCGACTGAAAACAAAAACTTCGGCTTTAATTTTCTTCCCCGTTGCGGAGCATCTGGCGCTCCTGTTTCTGAGCTTTTCCCAGCCACCACAAAGTGGGAATCCCACCTTCTCTGTTCTGTTTGGTCACCCATGCATTGCTTTAAAAAATAATGAAACAACAATAGGAAAGACAGCTTGAGGGGGAAAAAATGAGACCAGCATTGGAATCAGGCGAGCTGATAACCTGCTCGCTGGAGCGATGCTGTTTCACATTTGCTTTGTTGTGATCTCCTGCAGCGCCCGCCTGCTTTGGGCCAGAGCCATGGGGGTGATGGAGCAGCATCATCTGGGTCTGGGCAATCTCAGATCTGTGTAAGCCAAGTGACTCCTCAATCCCAAAGAAACTCCTTTCCATGTCCGTCCATGGAAACAGCGAAATGTCAGTTCCTGAATTAGCTGTAATAATGCCTCCCATGGCCCTGGCAGCACTTGCTGAGGGGAGAAGTGGCTCTCCCTGCATCCTGGGCTGTCATCACCTCTTCGCATCCTGCCCAGAGCAGCCCAGGAAATGACTTTGTCACTTTTCCTGGCCTCCTCCTCCTCTGTGCTTGCCTGGATGTCTCTAATTCCCATCCCTCCAGCAGCTCTGAAGCCCAGCTCACAGGAAAGTGCATCTCTACCACCCTCCGCAGAAACACTCCGCGTGCTCGCTTTTCTCGCTCAGTGCTTCTCTGTATTTGCCAGCCCTCTGGCGTGCTGGAGTGGATGATGTGGATTCCCCCACCGGCAGGGGAATAGGGAGGCTGTCCCTGGCCGGGCTGAGTGCAGGTGTTTGTGTGTGCCACGCAGCCCTTCATCCCACAGCAGCTCCTCATCCCACAGCCAGCAGGCGCTTGGATCCTGCAGTACAGAGCCTAAGTGCTGTGACAGGATCCACTTATCTCGCCTTTGCATTTCATAATTCATCCTGCCCTTTTGCTAAAGGCGCAGAGCTGTTTGCATCCAAACGAGCATTTATTTCCTCCCGGCTCAGCTCTGCTGCTGGATCCTGGGGAGAAATCAGCGGGTCGGGCTCCTGGCACCGGCAGCGAGCAGCTGCAAGGTCTGGGCTGGAAGAACAGGGAGAGCAATCCATGCCCAACGGGATGTCCTGACGGACGGCAAGGTGACAGAGGAGAAGGTGAGTAGTGTTTTCTGCCCAGATTTATAGCTTGCTCTGCAGGGAGGAAAAGTATCAGTGGTGTCTTGTGCTTAGAAACTGAAGCATAGGAGAGTTTGGCTGCCTCGCTGTAGCAGAGGTTCTGCATTAATCCCACCAAGCTGCACTGCCTTGCCATGGCTTTTGTGCCCTGTTGAGACTGAAATCAGAGAGAAACAGGCAAACACATGTTCTCCTGGCACAGTAATCCTCACGCTCACAGCGGTCAGCTCATGGTGCAAGGCACGAGATTCAATTATCGTTATCGTAGCTCACAGCACTGAGCAGCTCTCCGCTTCCAAAGGTGATGCCAACTGCAAGCTGTACATTCTCCAGCTTAAACTCTTGGTTTGGAGCTTCAAAGCTTCCCAGCAGCTGGAAACTCTTACTGGAGGCAATACCTTTCGTGTGTGTGTGGCTTCCCAGTGCCAGCATGGGCTTGGGGCACACAGCAACGGGCCGAGCTTGCAAAGCCAGCAGTGCCTCCAGCCTCGCGCTGGGAAGCCCGTGTTTGCTAAGAGAGATGTGTTTTACAGGGAGCCGTGGGGAGGAGGAGGAGGTCATTCTGTCTGAAAAATGGTGGACAGGCTTGGCATCCCCACCCCGGGGCCTGGCTCATCCCTGTGGCAGTGGTGTGTGATGGGTTTTCTCCTGGCTGTTTGCAGAGGGGTATGAGTAGCTGGGACATGGTGAATGGATCGAGCCAGGGCCTCTGGACACCCAGCATGGGGCCGAGGCAGTGGTGACACCAGGAGACACCGTTAGGGATGGGGGTGCTCAGGGGACTGCAAGAGTGGCTTTGGGGTGCCTGAGGTGCTGCAGGACCTGGGCATGGGGGTGTTGTAGGTTTGACAGTGACCGAGGTGCAGCAGGGCTTGGTTTTGGGGGTAGCCTGAGGGTACCCAAGAGTACGGGGTGCTGCCAGTGTGTGCCTCCTCGGGAGGATTAAGCTTTGTGTGTGCTGAGTGGGTGTCCCCCCTCTTTCTCCTACCGTGGGGCCGGGGGCGGTGCTGGGGGCGGCAGCTCCGGCCCCGGCAAACTCCTCCCCCGCGGCCGGACCCGCCTGGGCGCTCCCGCTGCACCGCTCCGGTGATTATTCTTCTTCCTATTATTTATTATTCCCGCTGTTATTGCTCTTGCCCTCCTCCTCTTCCTCCGGCCCTCCCCCGCGGTCCCGGCCCGTCCCCGCCCCAGCCGCCGCCGCCG